>JAFIDM010070481.1:0-13678 GCA_023159025.1 Thereuonema tuberculata
CACCTTTAGCACTCAAAACAGCCTGAATTCGTCGAGGCATGCATTCCACAAGATGCTGAAAACGTTGTTGAGATATTGTGTACCATGCAGACATGAGTGTGTCACGCAGTTCCTGAAGATTTGATGGAGATGTAGGCTTGCAGCAAACACACCGTTCCAGCTTATCCCATAAATTTTCAATGGGGCTGAGATCCGAGGACTGAGCGAGCCACTGCAGCAAGGAAAAGTCATCGTCATGTTCCTCAAACCATCCCATAATGATGCGGGTTTTGTGTACCGGCGCCTTATCCTGCTAGAAGTAACCATCTGCAAGAGGATAAACTATTCGTCGCATTAAACTCTTGATACTCCGTTAGATTACTATATTTTACCATTATCGCTGTGGTTCGGTTTCTCAACTGATGATGGGAGGTCTATACTGCTGTATTTATAGTCTCAACTGTCCATGTGACTTGCAAATGAGTGGAACGTACCATTTGTGCGCACAGCAGTGGTGTACCTAATAAAGTGGCCGAACAGTGTAAATATCATTATTTCTGATTGAATATTTTCTGAAACCTTTTTTATTTTAATGCCTTTAAGTTACTCTAATCTCTTAAAATATTTGAATAATGTCCTTTTACGTGAGTGAGTTGTTTATTTTTCATGGGTTCTCTTAAAAAGATTCAGTATATAAATCAAATGGAATTTTGGCTCCTACTTAATGCAATATCTTCACAATTATTCTGTTTAGTTTTAAGAATTATTTCATTATTACAGATTCCGCCTGATGGTTTTTGAAAAATCTATAAAGTATAAATTTACATAAAGTAGTAAATTTGTTTGTTCTTTTAAGGTCCAAAAACTGGTGCTTGGTGCGATGTAAGCGAAATATGTTGTAAAGGAGAAAGGCAGTCTCCTTACGCTCTTACTCCGAAAATATACAAGCAGTATGATTTATATGATTTTAAATTGAATGATTACGATAAGGAAATTCAACTAACTGGCTTAAACAACGGTAAAACAGGTAAAGGAAATATAATTAAGATTATTCTTTACAATGTTTATATTACTTTGAGTTATGTTACATTAACAATCGTCTGTTACTCTTTTATTTTTAGAAAAGGCTCGAGATATTATATTATGATGCCGTTCCGGTATGCCCGAGCGGTCTGGGCGGCTGTCTGCAGTGCGGACGTTTTGTCGGAACTTGGGTTCGAATTCCGGGCGTGGCTTGGCTGTTTCAATTTCTTTCCTGTGTTTGTCAGTCTCTTCTTCACTTTCTCTTCGGTCTGAAGCCTTGCCATAACGGCTTCCTGAGGAAGGCCCCGGAACACCCCCCTCAGTATCTTTCCCAGGCGGTTCTGGAGTTCCAAGTGAATTCCATAGAATGTGGACCTATGGACCGTACTACGGATGGATTATATTATGGTTTAAAAGAAGGAAACTAACTATAAATCAAAATTTGTTTAAAGTATACTGAATTAAAGTTAAACTGGAAGTTCACTTTCCCAGCTACAAGGGTGAGTCAAAAAGTAGCCTTAATATGACCATAAAAATTTAAAATCTCGTAGTAGAGAATTCTCATACAGATATGTTATGTCTTGCCACTTGAGGAATCTACATATACTTTGGCCTATGCGCCGTCTGTGATGTCAGCAAGCCAAAGCCAAGATGGCCGCGCAGTTAGAAGAATGCTCCAAAGATGAGCAGCGTGCAGTTATCTGGTTTTTGGGCAGTAAGGGTGAAAAACTGGCAGACATTCATCACAGGATGCAAAGACAGTAAGGAGACAGTTGTTTGTCGCTTCAGCAAGTTTACGAACGGCACAGGAAGTCAAAAAGTAGGGTATCAAGTACGACTGATGCAGCTCGCTCCTGGTCTGCGTCACACTACGAATGTGGCTGACATTATCGCTCCAGTGGAACGATTGATATGGGAAAACCGGCGGATAACAATCAACGAGATGGCTGAAATAGTGTTCATTAGTCATGACTTGGCATACCACATCTTCACGATATGCTAAGTACCGCAAAGTCTTCTCTAGATGGATATCAAAACAACTTGCCCCCAAAATCAAAGAACTTCGTGTGGATGCTTGTGAAACGCTATTGCGACATTATGAAAGTTGATGGGGATGACTTTTTACGGTGTATCGTCATTGGTGACGAATGCTGGGTCCAATATTACCAGCCAGAGAATAACCGAGCAAGCAAGGAGCGGCGACATTCATCGTCATCGCCGAAACCAAAAACATTCTGCACAACTCCGTCGGCCTGGCAAAGTGATGCTCACGCTCTTCTGGGACTGTAAAGGTCCAATCCTGGAACATTAGATGCCCAAGGGATTTACTGTGAACAGTGAATCGTATTACGATCTGCTTCAGAGCCATTTAAACCAGCAATCAAGTCAATTTGAAATTCGCCAATGTTTGAAATTGCCAAACCATCGTAATCTCTTATCAAACTTAAAGAATAACCTGGATTTCGTCAGTTTCAAGTTCACAAAAAAAAAATATGTATTTAACTATGATTTGGATTGAATACTTCTATTTTGTCTTAACGTAAAGAATAATTTCCCTAGCTTGACTGTTGAGAACTTTTCCTCGACGAAATGTTGAATGTGAAGCAGCGACCGCCATTTTCTCTTCTATTTGAATGTGAGCGAACGGCCAGGAAAGGAAAATCTACAATCTGCGTTGCATTCTGGGAGCTTCAACTCTCGACGCGAGCAGTATAGTAAAATGTTTATCAATATTCTAAAAAACGGAATTAAAATATATTTACAAAAACTCCTATGAATTCATAATATGTGAATGTAATTTTATGGTAAAGCATAAATTTAAAGGCGACACATAATAATGACAAAATTTCAAAATAAAAAAAAAAAAAAGAAAGTACTTTAACGGAAAAAAGTTAGGAAAAAAAACAAAATGAACGTTTGGAAAACAAGAAAAACAAAAACAAGAAATCCACGCGGACATTGAGAAAAAAAAAGATTAAGAAGAAAAACAAAACAAAAAATTAGTATAGCAGATGCACAGATTCGAAATGATAACATTCACCATATCAATCAGAAAACTTACCAATTACGCCACAGCTGACAATTGAAATGAAATGTTTCCATTTGTGATATTTAAGCTAATAGCGGAAACCTAATGAAAACAATGCCAAATATCTGGAACATATGTGGTAAGTTGGTCCCTAAAAATATCATATTCCTTTGTTATATGGGCCTCTGATAAAATCCGTTTGGCAACCTGGCCTTCCGTTCGGAAGTTGTTAAGAGGATACAATAATAACAATGCCAAAAATCTCGAACTTGGGGGGGGGGGGGGAATTGGCCCCTGAAAATACCCCTTTCCTACGATGTTTGGATGTTTGGGACGATGGTGAAATCCGTTTGTCGATCCGACCTTCCGTTCGGGAGTTGTTAGGGTGGACAGACACCGACGGACGGACAGGACAAACGCAATAGCTACCGATTTTGGTCGCTATCACAGCAGCTCCCAAATGGGTCACTAATAAAAACGAGGGAAGTTAATATTTAAAGAAAACGCTTTTAGTGAGAAATATAAATTCTAAAAGTAACTGCATTCAATTTATGTTAAATTCAAAATTGACAATTAACTGAACTGTTACTCGCGATGTTAACAGAAGTCAAGAGGAAATTAGAATCACAAACATTCACTAACTCATTAAAGAACATCAGAATCTAAAAAAATAAAACAACCTCAGAGCGAAAAACTAAAGAAAAGCAGACAGTTTTTACTTAAAATGGTTTCAGTCAAAGCATTATTTTAAAGTTAATATTTGAATGTGGGAAAAGTAATTAAGATTTTATTAGTCTTTGAATTTTTCATTTTTTATCAAACGTACTTTAAAAATTTTGTTTCTACTTGTTAAAATAAAGGGTAAAATTCATATATCTAATTACAGAATAAACAGCTATTAGATCTGTAACAGCTTTAATTAAAGTTAAAAGTTATGCTTCAAAATTTCATAATTTATCAGTAACTTAAAAGTTAAGTATATGTTGTTTAGATAGAAAATTAAGCTGAAACTCAGCGAAAAGAAGAATCATTCTATTTGAATTTGATGGAAAACCTAATAAATTGTTTATATTTCGAAGCCTACCTACATTTTTAAGGAGGTAGTTTTGTAGGACTATAAATTTTACTTAGGTCATCCAATCAAAAATGAATTTGCTTTTATTCCTCAGTTGTATTCACGCTAAATGACAGCAGTGTACAACCCATTATTGGAGGAGTGGATATGAAGACAAGGAAGTATAAATTTCACTCTCTCCAGTTCCACTGGGGAAAGAACGGGACTACGGGTTCTGAACATGCATTCAACGGCCCCAGACACAAAGGGGAAATGGAGGTATTAACATTTCAACTAACTTTTGTATATTTTGAATTATAATAAGCTGAATTTACTTAATATTATTATTATTGAAGAAACAATTTGCGTAATAACAATTGTATAATAGCAAATGTAATTTTATTGCTAGATAATTGTGTAGTAAGTATGTAGCCTAACAAACGTGGAAGTACGGCTCTTCTTATTATGGTTACTATAAAGTTCAAAATTTAGTAAACAACTGTCTCACGGAGATCTAGGCAATTAAAATAATTCTGGAATAATAAGAATATTTTCCGTTGTCCTTCTAATTTTATAAACAGAAAGCGTCTGCATTCCCTTCCAAAATACTAGCGACCCTTTTTTAGGATTATTTTAATAGAGATCATTGATTACTTTACATTAGCATTAACTTTACCAAAATATGTAAATTATAATTGCTAGAATGAGAGATTTTCTTATTCCGAGTGAAATTTGTGATTATTTCATCTTAGTGCCTTGTGAGTTGGTCAGAAAAAATTTGAGACTAACTGTAACAAGAAAAAAACCAATAACGAACCCCCATGATCTTTATTTTTTCAATAGTCATGTTTTGAAACGTTCGATTTCGTTACCTTCTTGCTAAGATATTTCAAAGATACTGATCTTATAAGCGAGAGAGAGAGGAAAAATAAAGCACGTAAACAATTATAGATTCTTTAGGACCTATATATGTTTTATTGCGTGGCGGAACAGAGAATAGACAAGTTAAATAGTGAGAGATAGAAATCAATTGATGTATTTGTATAAAATTCAAGCGAAGGAAAGAATTGAAAGAAAGAAAAAAAAACAAAGAAGTTTGTGTGAAGATTTATATAAAAAATTAAAAGTTAAATGAAAATTAACAAAATTTAAATGTGAATAAATAAATAAATAAGTGTAAATATGAAATAATATTCCTATAATGCTGAAAATGTTAGCGGAACGCGAATCGGAAAAAAAAGCCAAACAAAACAAAATATGCTAGTACATAACTTAAGAATAAATATTAAAAGTGGAAGTAGTGGAAAGGAAAGCTTTTTATATGTGAATTTGTAATTAATATACTCTTCTCCTCTTCGCATCTCCATTCTAGCAATACTCTTTTTATTTCTGTTTACTCCTCAGAAACTAGTATAAGAAACTTACTTAATTAATAGAGTTGCATTACATTGCCTGCCATCATTAAGTAAGTACTCCCGAATGTAACCAACAATGAGAAAACCAATGAGCATAGTGAGAATTTACGCAAATGAATATGACAACCGCTAGGGGGTTTCAAAGCCGCAGAATCAGAAAATGCAACATATCGTAAATCACTTTGGCAGCTAGGATATACATGTTTTATGACCGTAATAAAGACGATCAGAGCTAATGTAACATTGCAATCAGCCGTTTTCCTATTGAATGTTGATATGAAATATCAAAACGTGATATGAAATTTAAGTTATTGTACATTTTAAATTCTAACATTTGTTTAATGATAAACAATTCTTGATTCTCTTAATGTAGGTCCAACTGGTGCATTACAAGAAAAAATTCAATGATTATGACGAAGCTGTAAACTCCAATGAATCAGATGCCTTAGCCATAATATCAATACTATATGCGGTTAGTGACTGTTTGATTGTTAGCAAGTTTTGAGAAAAACAAGTACAACAAATTATAAATACAAACCGTCATATTCATGTTCTTATATAATTAAATTCTCTCCATTTTAAAATAAAAATATTTGATTGTAAATACATTACATGATGTGTATATGTAAGAAAACATTAGACGTTTTTGGCCACTACTCCTCCGAAACCATAAGACACAGAAATCCCAAAAAGGTGTAAATTGTTAGGTAAAATATTAAGGATGGCTAATTTTTATTTTTCATCCGCGTGGGTGAACCGGATGTCACGTGACTTCAGGTCAACTTCTCAGTGACGTGAACGTTGACCGCGACCGACTACCTATAAAAAGTTTGTCTCATTCAAATATTATAAAATATTATAAAATAATATTCTTCAATAAATGTGAAACTCAGCTGTTGCTTTAGATGAGAATTTCTTTTAGCTAATGTTCAGGTTTTAGATTATGTTGCCTATCAAAGATGCAATTCATCTCTTTGTCCTGGACAGAATGAGAATGTGACAATTTTTTTTTTAGTCTTAGAAAGGCTTACAGATATGGTATTTGTGAATTGCTTACTGATGCATATTATATTAGTACAAGGATACAACGAACTACAAAATAAATTTTCAGGCCGTTTTTTAAAATTGGCTCCCTAATATAGCAGTGGTAAGTGGAAGCAATAACTTGTTCAGTGACAATGTGATGGCCTACTTTAGGAACATGCAGAAACGTCGCCAAAATGAAACTACATTGGAAAAGAAAAGAGGGAAAAGTGAACTAAAACCCTCAAACAGTATACTAAGAGGTAGAAGATAGAGAGAACACAAGAAGTACAAGTATTCGGTGTGTTTATGGAAGATGACTTCCCTTACAAACAGTAACGCTAAGAGACAGAAGATAGAGAGAACATCCAAAAGTACAAGTATTTTGTGTGTTTATGGATGGTGACTTTTCGCTTCTCTCCACCAGTCACACATGACATCACCACTCCTCCTCAGATTCAGTAAATGCAATTTTAATTTTATTAGACAGTATTTACGTATTTTATTTATTGTTTTCATGCGTTAATTCATTATTTAAAGCGTACAATTGTGTTTAATTCCCTTCCATTGTTTCTAAGGATGTAACTGATTCTGACTTCGAACAGTTGAGAGTTCGAAACGGCCTCCAGAAACGAATTACATTCGAAGTACGAAGCACCACTGTAGTTTTTTGGAAGATCTTAAATTTCAAATAAAAATGCCTTTTTGAGTCGAGCTGAGATTCTGGGACGGCAGTTTCGAGCTTGTTGGGCTCAGCCAGAGCTACTCAGCGAGTGCAAGACTCAAAAGGCGTACGAGGTGAAGAATTGGAAATTCACGATGTAAACAGTGACCCCTCAATAACTAAAAACAAGAACAAAATGTGGAATCTTAAATTGCAATGAGTTTTTTTTAATTGAAATAGGATTTTGGCAAATTGTTTTACAAGAAATTTGAAGAGTATTTCTTTTAACTCATAGAAAGTATTTAATTGTATATATTTGTAATGTAATTCGTGTTTCAGATTCTTTATTCATTGTTGACACAAACATTGTTCGCTCCCCGTACTTGCGCTTTTATGCTTTCGTCTGCTTTCCTTCTGTGTAATATTTCTGTAATATATTTCATTCTCTCTGTGATTATTTTCTAATTCTATATCTTCACCTAGAACTAGTCACGGCATTCATAGGGTTCCTTACTTTTGATTCCCGCCAAATTGTCGCCAAAGAAACATTTGTGCTCAGTTTTAACTTCGGGAATGGCTCGAGAAAGTTTCTCGGACAGTCCACAAAGGCAATCAAGTCATGAAGCCCATTGTTTACCTGTTAAAAGCTTTCTTCCAGTTCTCACCCTGTTTTAAAGCCCAAACCACAACAGCATATTTTTCAACATTATTTTCATCATTGACGGTCTATGATCGTGTGATTTGCCTCTGTTGACCATTTTCATCACTGATTCCATCATTGGAAAAATTTAGGAATTGCGCTATTCGCAACGTTGTTTTCAATGATGATCATGAGTGAGCTCCAATCAGAACCGACCAGCGCCATTTTGTCCATCGCTTCGACTGAATCGATGGATAGTTATTATGAATTAAGTAGCACAGTGAGGAGATTATCTTTCGAAAATAAACAATATTTTTACTGAAATAAATTAATTCTATGCATCAGAATGTGCAGATGTCAACTTTTTAAAGAGAGATTTCATTTCTTTTTGAGCTTCGTTACGGTCGCAGGGGATTGTCGCTATTGTGAATCGAAATTCACCTCGCTTTCGCTTAAATAGTAGAGATGCTTGAATACAATATACAATTACTTTTGAACAGATTGACAGCTTGCTAAAAGTCATTTCAAATTCTACCCAAATAGCAATGCCGAAACACGATTTTAACCTCTAAAAAAAGATTAAACGCCGTCTTTTCGTAACAGGGAGTTGGCTGGGAGTTGCCGCCAACTCTTTCGAGATCAACTCTGATTGGCTAGCGCTCTGCCAATCATATGCACTGTTTCATCATATTTCGTCGATACGGTGCAAAGCAAGGGTGGCGAACCCTTCACTGAAAACAATGATCATTTCAGTGTAGCAAAACAATGTTGAAAAAAATAGGCTGGTGTGATCTGGGCGTAAGTGCCTCTAGAATCTTCTATCAACGGGGGAAAACAAAGGAATTGCTGGTCCTGATGTCACAACAAATGAGCTGTGCCTGAAGCAATAGGGGGAAGGAAATGCTTCACTACCTCCCCTCCCATGGATATAATGCTGTACCCCAAGAGAAAGTGAGAGCGTTTTGCCGATGCGCGTACAGGAAAGACCGCCCAAAGCTCACGATGCCGGCAGAGCTGCTCGTCAGGAACCCCACACGCCTTAACCTTGCCGACGTCAGTCCCCGAACGAATGCCGGCGACAGCGTGTGGACGATAGCTGCAAAGAAATTACCCAAGGTGCTGCGGAATGCAATACCGTTAGCCGCTACCCCTGTCCGCCTTCATTGTCTTTATGTTGCCAACTCCCCTTGATTGAAGTCGCCGGAAACCTCGAACATACGCCGTGTATGCAGGCTGCGCCATTACGGAAGAGAGTCCACGAAACGGCTTCGCAAATACCAGATCTTCGCTGACCTTCCGCCGCCTGACCTTCGACCGCCGACCATTGGAAAGCAACGACCCCGAGCGATCTTCCCAGGGCCCTTCTTAGCGCCCTGACTCCTGAAACGTCCCGTCCGGTTCAATCCACGGGAGTTATAGGGGATACAGGATCTCCCCTCGACGACCGGGCTAAGAACGTTCGTCGGACCTACCGGCGATCCCCACTCCTCTGTACTGCTTCCTCTAAGCTCCCCGATTCTCGGACAGTTTGGAGAGACCTTATGACCGGTTGTATATAGTACTTGCAGACGTTTATCTATTCTTTTAATTTAATAAAATCTTTTTTGTTAACCTTCCTCCTGTTTACGTCTCACTATTCTTTACCTGAAAGGCGCGGGCTACTTGTGAATTCCCGCCGATTAGCTAGCTTTCCACGGCACCAGCCTCCTCACTCACCCCTTACACATCTTTTCCTCTTATCCCGTGATCGTGGTTTGCTTTGGGAATGCATTCGATTGGCGTGCGCTTAGAAACAACACGTAACATTATACCAAATTTCTGTGTCTCTCGCAAGATAAAAGCTTCCAGTCTGCTGGATGAGTACTAATGAATGAAAGTCAATCCATCCGTGATCAGAATGGTTACTGGTTAGATAAAGAATTTTTTTTGAAAGGTCTTGCGTTTACATTTAATCTTTTCTGAAATCTTATAATTAGTATATTCTAATATCTTGCTGTTTAGTAATGCTTGCAAAAAAAAAAAAAGAATTTATTTAATACTTACCTAAAGACGATTGCAGCTGTAAAAGAATTATCATGTAGATGCTGATATCAACTTATTGTAACAAAACAAGAACTGAAATTTAAAATCTAAGTTTTTTCAACATACCCAACATCAAACATAAAATTCTTGCTAATTAAAAAAATCCAACTCTAGCAAACCTACGATCACGTGGATTCTGAGTCAATTTTCTCATCACCAGTGACCGCGACCTCTTTCTCAGAGCCAACGAGCGCGTGTCGGAGATCTCATGTTTGATCGTAACACACGTGACTTCCGGTTGACCCACATAGACAAAAATGAAATGTGAGCATCCTCAATACTAGATTTAGCAACCTTATTTGTATTTCTGTTTCTTATTGTTTCGGAGAAGATTGGGCCAGAAAAAAATCAACTTTTTTTTTATTAGTGTAGATATATACCACAAAAGATTGTTATTGAACCTAAAGCCAAAGCTCGGTATCTTAATCCTTACTGATATAATCGTAATTTAGTATAGACTAGTCTTCTTTGAAGATATATAATCTGATTAAGATAAATATCCAAGATATATATATATATATATATATATATGTATTTATATTTTTATAGATCTATAAGACCTTCAGTTAATTTGAGGTGATAATTACGATAAATTTAATTAGACAGAACAAATTTAGTAAATTTAAACATTAAGTAATTTAATGCAACTCACATTCACTTTTCCAAGTTTCCCCTCTCATGTATTAGGATGAGACCGTTTCTTACCTATGACCCTAGTATCACAAAATACCTCCCATTTAATGAAGGTAATTGAAAACTCAACTTATTTGAATTGACTTTTTCTCTATTCGTACATTTCTGTAGTCACAGTTGTATCTTGGAATATATTTCGAAGCTTTAAAGGTTTGATGATAATATTCAATATTCGAAAGTGTCGTTGCATTGAATGTTTAAGCTTAGTAAATTTATTCAATTTTCATGGCAGCTTCATAACATCACACCATCATTTATTTCAGGGTCACTGTCTAATTCTCTGTTTTTATTTCTTTCCATATAATATGTTAACAACAGATAGCCGAAAGGGTCAGTAACTTTTTTTTAAGAATTTTTGAAATTTATTAAAAGAATTTTTGAAATTAAAATAATTTATTATTTGTTAAAGTAAAGGAAAACATAGTGGCACCACGATAACTTGACGATCAGAAGGAACCCCACGTGATTATGACGTATTTATTTTTCAGCCAATCACAAACAAGCGCGCTTCAAAGCGCAGGGATCTCTTAATAATTTCGCTGAAAATATAGCCACAGAGTGGTGAGATAACAGTTAAATCTTACATTGAAAGCAGTCAACCAATAACTAATAGTACAGCATTTCCTTTAAATAGCGTTAAAACTAATTTTTTTTGTTTTTTCGAAACCTCTGAAAGAGGCTAGTGCTGACGTCATGGGGCTGAGGAATTTTTTCAAATTCGTCAAGTTATCCTAAATAAATAAATAGAATATAAATATATAATAAGTGCAAAAAGCAATTGTTATTGTGAAAAGAAAAAAAAAAGATATTAAACTTAAGCATGCAGCTGGCTTATCAAAGTTGGCTGATCAAAGGACGATCATAAAGAATTTTTATTTCCAAAGTGCAATAATTTCTCTTAAATTAAGAATTAATCTGAATCTTTCTTTGTTTCAACGTTATAGGTCGTATTAGGTAGCCTACATATGCTACCCAATTTTGCCTAAACGCACTTTTTGTTTTTTGTTCATTTTCTATTTAAATATCCTCTCAAACCTATATCTTTAAATAAAGGAAAGGAAACGCAGCACTTGAATAAAAGGAGAAATTTCCTTTCTGATTAGATTATGGGAAGGAATTGGGAACGGCCGTTTCATCCTTCTATGGACTCATCAGCCCAATCCTCGCCTTCCATTAACAAAATCAGAAGGCAAGATCTTGTTAGTAAAAGTCACCGCCGATTGGGCTGATGAGTCAGTAGAAGGACGAAACGATCGTTCCCAATTCCTTCCCATAATCTAATCAGGAAGGCAATTTCTCCTTTTATTCAAGTGCTGCGTATCCTTTCCTTCATTTACTCATATTCACAGCACGTTAAATTTCTTTCCTGTATCTTTACTTGCCAATAAGTTGCTTTCTCAGATCCTTTCATTGAAAGGATATTTTTTTAATTAACATAGCTTAAGTAAAAATTAAATCTTAGCTAGACCATACATGATACAGTTACCTTATTTCCCAGCGATATATGGCGCTGTAACATTGTAGAGGATAATGCGAATGAAACAAAAAAATAAACCCAACAAAATTCCATTGCCACGGACGTCCTCATGTGAAATATCTCAGGACTTATTTAGTTTTTAACAAATCTCTGATCGAGGCATAACTTTGAAATTACAGCTGTAATTTTTTCAATTATGACATGGGACAAGAAAACATGAAAAAAAAAATTCTAAACATTCATCAATTTTTGAAGAATATGAACCATATGAATATGGATTATAAAGTCTACACTGGAAATTCAATTGTAATTTGCTCTTTATTTTAATTGTCGTCTGTCAACAGAAATTTCACACTGTAAGGAATTAAGAGGAAGAACTTGAAAGATAAAAGCAACGTTATGTTTTCCGAAGATTTGACAAATCAAAGGAAGTCCAAATTAGAAAGCATTATCTTTTGTCTGCCCTTTGTAAAATCAAAATTAATATATCTATAATTAATAATATCTATAAATTATAATATAAATAAAAACAAATAAAAATTTCTGCAATTTTTATACAAAGATTCTGATTAGGTAGCTGTAGGACCGGGTATGGGGGTTATTATCACTGAACAGTTTCAGCTTGCTTCAGATTTGTATTCGAATGGTTTAAAATGGCTTACATTGCAAGAAATTTGAATAAAACAAAAGTGCTTATTGATTCAACTCACTTCCCTATTATATAAAAAATAAAGCATGAATAATAAATACTGTATTTATTTGCATTGTATTTACAGGTACAGCAGTTTTTTATTGAACGGAAGTTAACAGAAAATTCAAGTATAGCAATGACATCTATTGTAAATTCTTTACCAAACATTATAAAACCAGGACAAACAACCAATGTCGCTATCAAGCTAAAAGACCTGTATGCGACAAAATTCGTCCAGGGACTCTTTCATAACGGTACTGAAAGGTTCTTCGAAGGTTACAGGGGATCTCTGACTGCTCCACCCTGCTATGAAATCGTCCGTTGGTACATATACACACTCATGACTAGAATACCAGAAGAGCAGGTAAGATAGAGAAATGTACAGGAAAATAAGGAACTGTTCTTGAAGTGTTACTCCTTTCATGGATTTTAATTACAAATTGTAGAAATTCATTTTAAATGTAAATAATTTTAAAGACTTAACACATAACACGTTAAAAATATGATATTAAGAAAAAACATGGATGTTTTGCTGACATATCATGCTAAACTTAAATTACAATATATTAAATAATTGACAATAAATTCCAATTTTAAATTATGAGCATCAGTTATATATGCAGTAATGCTGGTTGGATATCAGTACTTGTTATTTTTATAAAGAAATTGGCAAAGAATTTATTAACGATATAACTTGTAGATGTTTCTAAAAAGCCGGAAAAAAAATTTATGTCATAGTTCTAAAGAAATTAAAAATTTTTTGCTTATGCTCTTGGATTTAAAAAAGGTACTTAAAAGATCAACACACCATCCTAAAAATAGACGTAATTTAAAATTGTAATTTAAAAACGCAAGACGCCATTTCGTCTCGTACTACATTGATAATGTAGTAGTACGGGTACATTGAT
>JAFIDM010070483.1:0-13677 GCA_023159025.1 Thereuonema tuberculata
TGTTCTCTCTTGGGGAACATACTAGTTCGATTTGTAAATTTTTTATGTTTAAATAACATATTTTAAAAGTATTCAGATGCATCGGCTAAATTACTGATTTTATTATAAACAGTGCACGTAAAGTTTTATTATCACTAAAATAAAAACTAAAGATAACATTAGTGAAACTTACAAAATAAAAAATGTGTACCACAAGGCTCAAATTTGGGATCTATGTTATTCATCTTGTACATAAACTCTATACGCAAGTGCATTAAAAACTCTTCAATTTATATATATGCAGATGATATTTTAATATTAAATAGTAACAGAAACCAAGACATTGCTTTCGAATTTCTTCAACAAGATTTAAATAATATATCTAAATGATCTTATAATAATAAAATTACTATCAATCATAAAAAAACCAAAATTATGATTATTAAGAATGAAAATAAAAAAATATATTAAAATATTTTTTTTTATTTTATATGAATATCCATGTTGTAGCATTAATAACATAACTTCAATCAAAAGTAATGATGGTAACTGTAATACTATTGATTATCTAAATAAACAAAAGTATTTAGGTGTGTTTATTGATGATAATAATAATTGGAATGTTCATTCTAACTATATTGTTAAACAACTACATACTTTCACTTACATGTTTTATCATATCAAACATATTTATCCTTTTAAGTAAAAGCTTTTAATCTATAAAACATTGGTTGATTCTATTTTAAATTATGGAATAAATTCTTGGATTTTTTTAAATACAGTGCAACTTGGATAATTCGAAGCTGAACTGACCACTACAAAACTTCGAATTATCCAAGACTTCGAATTAAACACGTTGCATCTTTTAACTTTAATTTCAGGTCCACTGAATGCTTGATATTTGTTCAGAAAGATGATGGTATGAAAGACTTAAACACTATATGTATGTAAACAAAATAAGATTTATATTACGTAAGCTACAGTACATATTACATTCAATACAGAAAATTATAGTTTTTCAAAAAATTGTGCAATGTCTGATTGTTTTGTAGAATTCAGTCGCTTAAGATTAGCAAAATCATCAGGCATGTTTGATGAACGGAAAACAGCTTCACTTACGTTGGTTTGTCTTTCAATGTACCGACGAAATTCGGCACTATCCCGTCCTCGTTGGCGATTTGGCATTTCTTCTTCACACCCTTTTCCATCTCGCGAATGACGGCGACCTTTTCAGCGAACGTTAAATTCTTGTACACACATGGTTTACTGAAAAACATGGTGACACTGACAGCAGGAAGCTCGAATGGCGTCTGAAGCGTCACGTGTCGAACGGTGGCGGGAAGGGGATTTCAGTTGTCATGTATCGAATTTCTTAACGATGAAACGCCGAAAAGTCGTTATGGTTCGAAATTTTTTATAAAAAACTTCGAATTAAGGAAGTTGAACTTCGAATTATCCACGATTTTTTAACATTGATTTAATAAGAAATTCAAGGGACTAAGAGAAATCTTCGAATTAACCACGATTTCGAATTAAAGACGTTCGAATTATCCAAGTTGCAGTGTAAATGTCAAATTGATAATATCAATTAATTGATCTTAAAATTTTTTAATATTTACATTAATTATAAAAAAAAACTTTCGAACAAAAATTAAAAATTTGTTACAAAAATAAAATATTAAAAATAGAAGAAAAATTTATTTATAAAACTATTTTGAACAGTTTCCATAAAATTAGAGACAAAAAACAAAACTACGACATTGGTATTTCGACTAGAAATAATTGGTTAAATATTTTTTGAAATTAATAAACCAAATAATAATTTTGGTCTTAGATTAGACAATTATGTCAAATTGAAAGTTAAATAAATCGGGAAAAATACACTAGTAAAATCTTCGCGGCCAGAGTTGAAACTCCCAGAATGCAACGCAGATTATAGATTGTTCCTTTCCTGGCCGGTCGCGCACATTCAAATAGAAGAGAAAATGGCGGTCGATGCTTCACATTCAACATTTCGACCGAGGAAAAGTTCTCAACAGTCAAACTAGGGAAATTCTTCTTAACGTTGTTCGTCGATTCCAAGAAGATGTACAGTGGTGGTCAGAATTATAAGGACAACTGAAAATTGCTCAGAAAAAATTATTTCTGAAGTAAATAAAGTGAAATGTGTACATAAAATGCTTTTTTATGCTAGAAATCATTGTAGAATGCAAAACATTGGAAAATGCAAAATATGAATGTTTTGCCATATTTAACAAAAAATATCATTGTAAAAACTGGACAAAATTATAAGGACAATGAAAGTTTTGGTCTGAAACACACTAATAATTAATAATCTCCCCTTTCTTCTCAATCACTTTTATCAGTCTTGATGTCATAGAGTTTGACAGTTCCTTCAGAACGGTTTTGGAATTATTTTTTTTCCAAGCTTTTTCGATGGAGGACATAAGTTTTTGCTTATTTTGATATTGAATACCATTTTTGTATACTTCCTGTGCTAGAATACCCCACAGATTTTCCATTGGATTCAGATCTGGGCTTCTGGCCGGCAAGTCAAGTAGTTTCACAAAATTAGCATCAAACCATGCTTTTGAAGTTTGAGAATCGTGTACTGAGGCAATGTCCTGCTGGATCAAAAAGTCTCCACTCGTAATTAACGGTGCTTCTGGTAAAAGATTATTGCCCAATAAATAAACATAACTCTCAGAATTCATTTTGCCCTGCACAAAAACTATTTGAGTAGTTCAGCCAGTTGCGAAACCTCCCCAGACCATTACTGAGCCACCTCTAAATCTATGCTTTGCGAAAATTTCTTTTTCTTTACGGGGATCATACCAGAAGTAGCGAAAACCATCTGGTCCATCCAAATTAAACTTTTCTCATCGGAAAAGATAACATCATCCCACATTTGCCCCATAGTAATGCATTTTTTGGCAAACTCCATCCTCAGTATTTTATGAACTTTTATAAGAGGCGGTCGTGACATAAGTTTTCCATAACGAACCGTTTTTTCTATTTGTAAAACACATCGAACAGTTTGAGCACTGCCTCATAAGTTTAATTCCCGTTTAATTTCCGTTGATGTTTGTTTTTTGGAACTAGCTCGCCCTATTTTCATTCTTTTCACACGCCCAGAAACAGAAGATGGCAAACCTGTAGGTCTTTGCCGTCCATATTTTCCGGGATTTTTAATAAAAGTATAAATGATAGTTCTCGATCTATACAGCTTTGTTGAAATTTGACATACAGTAAGTCCTGAACTTTTAAAAGCAACCACTTTCCCTTTCTCAAACTCCGAAAGTTTCGTACCTGGCGGCATGACCGGAAAAATAGAATACGACGTTCGCAATCTCTTACTATGCATTTCTATCGTCTGGGAGTGCCACATGGAGAACAAAAAACATGCAAATTTTGGTTTTTAGAACGCATAAATAGCGTTGTCCTTTTAATTTGATCCATACCATATTGCTGTCGAAATCCAAAATACATTTTATGAATATGAATTTCCCATATATTTCCATAAAAACTAATAAAAAAGTGCTGCATTTGTAATTTGGTTTCCATTCATAAAATTTCCTTAAATATCCGGCCAACTGGAGCCAAATTTGGCAATTTTTCCCTTGTTCTTTTAATTTTGAGCACCACTGTACATAAACTTACATGTTGGGGCCAACGCCCCATAGATTTCGAGATATTCGGCGTTATTTTCATCAATTTTCAAGTATTGGCTTATAAGCTCACTGCTGTCACAAATAAGAAAGTGTGATGGTAGCTCAGTGATATTGAATGACCTCTGAGGTACCCGGGTTCAAACTCTCTGCGGGGTAAGATAATTTTTTATTTTTTTAAATTTCATTTCTTTCTTTTTTGTTTTTACTTTCTTTTTTTTATGTTTTATTTTTTTTAGTTTTTTTTAGTTTTTTCTTATTTTTTTTGTCTTCTTTTTTTACGATAATTTGTTTTTATTCCGTTTATATTATGAATATTAGACAGAAAACCAATTTACGATTAAAAGTAAATTAATACTATTCTCGTTAACTTTGGTTTTTAATTAATTGGAATTGTTTTTTTCATATAATGTTGTGGTGAAACTCTTTTACTGTTTCTATTTAAAATTATTTCAATTATGCTTTAATTTCAATAAAAATTAACTTTTATGTAAGAGTTTTAAATGTAAAACTTCACTATCTTATCACTATCTTTATTCTAAAAACAACAAAACAAAATTAGTATTCTCGTTAATTTTAATGACTTAATTAACTATTTTTTTTTTCTTATCATGTGGTGAAACGTTTTTTCTATTTGTATTTAAAATTATTTCAGTTGTTCTTTAATTTTTTGAAAAAAATAATTATATATGTTTTAAATGTAATACTTCACTAACTGAATTTTATTTTAAGGATTTTTATTGCACAGTTCAACAGTTGTACAATTAGGACAGCTACATTTAATTAATTAAAAACCAAAGTTAACGAGAATATTATTTATTTACTTCTAATCGTAAATTGGTTTTCTGTCTAATATTCATAATAAAAATAGAAAAAAACAAATTATTATAAAGAAAGAAGACAAAAAAAAAGTAAACACAATAAAGAAAGAAATTAAATTAAATAAATATATATATATATATCTTACCATGCAGAGGGTTCGAGAGGCTTCAGAGGCCATTTAGATATCCCTGCGCAGTTTGTGACAGCAGTGAGCTTATAAGCCAATAGTTGAAAATCGATGAAAATATTTCGAATATCTCGAAATCTATGGGGCATTGGCCCCAACATATATATATATATATATATATTTATATGTATAAATTGAAGTACTTCATGTGTACTTTCATCTCACAAAAGGGCACTCCGATTTGAAAGTTACAGTCCGTGTCGTCTCTTTGTGAGTGCTGTTGCTCTTGTTTAAACAGCATGGGCCGAGATACTTTTATTGCAATTAAAAATCTCTGTTTGAAAGGCACTTAAATGAAACGTTTCTTGTTCAAAGCACATGTTGGCATAATCGACAATGGTAGAAAAGCTAAATGGGCTCCTCCTTGGATTTTACTATTTTGCCTACCCTTTGCCCAGATGCTTTTCTGATAATCTTAAAATTAGCAGATCAAATCCCTTCTTGGCAAAAGCATTGGGATAAAGCCGATAAAGGCAGGACACTTTATATATAGATTTATTATAAAAATAGATGACAGAATTCTCATCTCGGATTTTATAATTAACCAATTTTTTCAAGCCCTGAATGCGCATACCACATTTCAATAAGATTCATCCACTGGTTCATATCTTCATAGTCAGTATACACACATACAAACGTATATACTCTGATTTCATGAGTCTTATTCTTTTATTTTCTGAGAAGACACTTGTCCTAATCTGTGCTGTGTTCGGCGTCTGAACCGCGATGGTGGCTCATGTGATGAGTTGGCTCAGGCGTCTTTTTACTATTATTTTTGCTTTTGAGGAGCGATTCCGATAATTAGAATTTATTTTTCTCAACTACTGTAAATAGCAAACGAAAAAAAAATCCTCTTTTTTCTATTTTATTTGATATTCGATTTTATTTATAATCATTAATAGAGATTTTCTTAAATTTATATAAATTATATTATTATTTTCGAAAAAAAAGTTTCAAACCATGGGTTTCCCCAGCTAAGACAATATGGCGGGTCAGGACCAAAGCACATCTTGCCAAGTGTAAGAAAAAAAGAAAGAAAATATATAGAAGAATAGTTAGGGATATGTGCTTGTGTCCATAAATTTCTGAACTATGCGTGTTGTGTTCAGTATCACAGCCTTCTGGAGTTGTGCATAAGTGTTTTTATGAAGTCCCAGTGTATTGAGGCTGTGGTGCAATGTTTGAGGCACCAGACCAGTAGTGGACAGGATGATGGGTACAACACGTACTCGGTCCTGTCTCCACTGCTTCTGGAGCTCGTGAGCTAGGTCTGTGTATTTACTTATCTTGTCAGCATGAGTTTTCTGCATGTTCTTGCTGATAGGCACTGCAATATCAATGAGATAGGTCTGTTTGTTGACCTTATCAACAAGTGTGATGTCAGGTCTGTTGTGATGTGTAGTTTTGTCTGTGTGAATGGGACAGTCCCAGTACAGCTTATGTGAGGTTGACTCTAGTATGCTTTGTGGTGTGTACTTGTAGTATGGTACCGTGTTCTTAATAAGTGAGTGTTTGTGTGCTAGCTGTTGATGAAGGATCGACGCTACCTGATTGTGTCGGTGGAGATAGTCTGTTTGGGACAGAAGGGGACAGCCTGATATTATGTGGTCGATCGTTTCATGTGTAGTGTGGCATTTCCTGCATCTGTCGTCGTGTGTGTTTGCGTCGTGTAGAATGTGTTTCTTGTAGTTGAGTCTGCGGATGACTTGGTCCTGTATCGCGATCATGAATCCTTAGGTCTCCCCAAACAGCTCACCACTCGTCAGCCATCTGTCCGATGCTTCCATGTCGACATGAGGTTGGCTGAGTTCGTGGCGATGTCTGCCATGGAGTTCCTTACGAGCCCATGATTCACGCAGCTGCTGTATGTGTGTGTGTGGGGGGTGAGTGTTAGAGAAGGGTTTGCGAGGTGCGAGGGTGTGAGGTGTGTGTCAGCCTTGACAATGGCTGAGTGGAGTGAGGAGTGTTGTGCTCTTTGGTGGAAGTGTTCCCCAAGTGTGTGTACTTGTTGTAGAGTGATCAGATTGATGAGTTCTCGGCCTCCCTCCTTGCGGGGAAGAGTCATCCTTTCCGTAGCGGACTTGGGGTGGTGCATGTTGTGTTTCGTGAATGTAGTGCGCGTTGTGCGTTGTAGTGCTCCGAGTTCAGTATTTGTCCATGAAATTATACCGAACGAATATATTAGTGTCGGGACGGCAAAAGTGTTGATGGCTTTAATTTTATTTCTGGCATTGAGTTGTGTTTTGAGGATGTTGTGAACACGAGCACAGTATGTTTTCTTGAGTGCGGTTTTTGATGGTTGCGTTGTCAATGACGCGCGCTTGCTGGAAGCCCAGGTACTTGTAGGTCTCTCCCTCCTCCATGGATTGGATGGCCAACGCATGGTCCAGTTCAAAATCCTCCAAATTCGAAGTCTTCCCATGTGTTATACGTAGCTTAAGGCATTTGTCGATTTCAAACTCCATCCCAATGTCTTTGGTGAACTGTGCTGTGACTTGTAGTAAGTTAGTAAGTTGTGCGTTGTTTGTGGCGTAGAGTTTAATATCATCCATGTTGAGTAAGTGTGTGATTTTGTATGGTGCCAGAGTGCCTGAGGTAAGCCTATAACCGTGTTTTGTGTTGTCTAGCATGTGGCTTAATGGATTCAAGGCAAGGCAGAACCAAAGAGGACTCAAGGAGTCTCCCTGGAAAATACCTCTCCTTATGGGAATGGAGACTGTAGTGATGGAGGTGTTGGAGGTGCGAAGGTGTAATGTTGGGTTCCAACTCTTCATCGTGGCATTCAAGAATGCCGTGATCTTGGGGTGTACTTTGTAGAGTTGAAGAGTGCGTAAAAGCCTGGAATGGGGGACTAAGTCAAATGCCTTCTTATAGTCGATGTACGCGATGTGTAAGTTTCTATTCTTCGCGCGGGCCTGCCGCAGGGTTACTGAGTCAATAAGGAGTTGCTCCTTGCAACCCTGGGAATTCCTGCGACAGCCCTTCTGCTGTTCGGAAGGAATGTCATAAGTCTCGATGTGTGTGTAAATTTTGTCTGCAAGGCAGGAGGTGAGAAGTTGGTAAAGTGTGGGGAGACAAGTGATTGGACGATAGTTTGCAGGGTGCAATGTTTCAGTGTTCTTGCTCTGTAGGTATGTGATACCCTGTGTGAGGAAAAGAGGCATATGTTCTGGGTGTTGGATTATGTCAGTGAGTGCAACAGCTATCTTCCCATGCAGGGACGTGAACCTCTTGATCCAGAAGTTCTGAACGCCGTCTGCACCAGAAGCCTTCCAGTTGTGTGCATGTTTTAGTGCTATCTGTATGTCTGCCAGAGTAATATCATGGAAGGGCATGAAGGGTAAGTGTTCAGCGACTTTTTCTTCCTCTGTGATCCATGGTGATTTGTCATTGTGGGGGATGGGGTTTGACCACAGAGACGACCAGTATTCATGTAATGCCTCACTGGTGGGTGTGTTTGTGTTGGGTGTAGTGGAGGGAGATGAAAGGGATCTGTAGAATTTTTTCTGATGGTATTGGAAAGCGTTGTTCTGTTGTTTGCGTAGAGTGCACTGTTTGTATCTTTGTAATCTTTTTGTAAGTGCTCTCAGTTTTTGTTTTAGTGTGTCGAGATGTTCCTCATTCTGGTTATGATTGTTTGAGTGTGAAGGACGAGTGTTTATGTGCTTGAATATCTTCCTGACCTTGGACATAAGTTTCTTTGTTTTGTTTCCTGCACAGTATTGTGTGAGCCTGGCTATGTCTCCTCTAAGGTGGCTGATGTATTCTTGTGACTGTGCAGTGGTAGGTATGTGGTGTTGTTTCATTCCAAGTGCCCGAATGGTTCCCTGTGCCGCGCAGTAGAGTGTTGTATGCATTTCTTCTAATGTTTGGATATTGTCATGGTGCTGTGGGATAGTGTGTGTGTTGAGATATTATTATTATTATTATTATTATTATTATTGCTTTAAATATCCCGTTTATTGAAGAAGGTTATAGGCTAAATAACAACATGCTACGACAAATAGCAGCGGAACAGTAAATATAAACGTCAACCAATCTGGCAATCTGAGATTCAAAAAAGAAGTCGAATACATTATTAATAGAGGGAAGGGGAAGGACACGCAAGTCAAAAAACAATATAAAATAAGTGAAAATTATATGTAAAATAACAAGAATATGATACGATATAATGAAAGTAATACAATAAAATACTCATTATAAATATAGATAATAAATTTAATGAAGTAATTACAAATATTTAAATAATGGCTTAAATTCACAAATAAAAGATTGAAAAAAAATAAGGCGGAAAAATCATTATGATTTACATAACATCGGGTACATTGAAAAGGGTTCAAAAATGGGATTAAAGAAACTATTTCAATAAAACAAAAACAGAACAAATTAAAAAAAAAAATTCAATTTTGTAACTGATTTTATATTGTTTTTTGATTCATGTTTCCTTCGCTTTTCCACCATCGTAATGAATGTATTCAACCTTCTTTTTGAATTTCAGATTGTTTATGTAAATATGATCCGTCTGCTCATTTGTAATTTAAAAATGGCAATTGAACTATAATAGTACCATGGCGAGGTCTGCAGCCCGGCGCTTATTAGAGACCGGCCACAATAAGAGCCTCGGCGTTTTTTGGGGCATATACGGTATATGTATGTACCCTATTTTTTTTCATTTATTGGGAGGGGGGGGGGCTACTGGCCCATAAAAATACTTATTCTTGTTGTTTGGGCCCCTTAACACAATGGTGAAATCCGTTTGTCGTTCCTGTACTTCGATCGGAAGTTGTTAGGGGTGCACAACTTGCCTAAATGCTTAATGTATTTATATTGTATACGTTTGTGATGAGCGATATTTCACGGACTGGGATTTTGTTTTTCACTGATATCAGAAAATCCCAGTTACTAACAGTTACAACGGAACTGACTGTGATTTCCTGAAACAGTGAAGACAACTAGCGGAAGTATGATGAAACGAATATACTTGAGAAAACATGATATCTGTAGAAGAGAAGTAAACTTCTTTCCTTTAATATTTATATTTCAAAGACAACAACGAATAATTTGTGTGAAAAAAACTAAGCAAACAGCAAATATAGTTCATCTCTTATAAGAAAAATATAGAATCGTTTTGATTTGGAAACTAACGGCATTGAGTTAACTGTGAATGCGAATGAAAGTGTGATTTCACGAGTACACACTGTCTCGCCGTCGATATCAGTACAATAGCACTACAATGTCAGTAATACCCCAGTCGAACTGTAGTAAAAGAAAAAAAAACAGATTGGAGAATGCTGGGGTTAAATCGAAACAATTAGATATAAATTTCTTGTAAAAAATAAATAAAAGGTAACTGATATTTTTAAAGTTTATTACTGAATTTAGCAGTTATTTTAATATTTGACAATATTCATTTCTAAATATTCAATTTTATGTAATTATTATTTGAGATAATTTAATAAATAGTTTTCGAATCTTATATATATTTGATAATATTTTGTATTTAGGAAAAATTATTCAATATTATTATTATTACCCGCGAACATGCCACGACGGACTACGCGCTAGCCCAATCTGACAACCTCAGGACAAGGCTAGGAAGTCAAGTAGGTGACGTGAATATACCTCTCGTCGAGAATAACCCTAAGAAAGTGAGTCCCATGGAAGAACGGACGAAACACAGAAGAAGAAACAAACAGTCAAGCCACTACCGGGATTCGAACCCAAATGCAGGCACAATGGGCAAATATCTAGACCGCTCGACTAATATTATTATTATTACTATTACCAATATTAGAAATAAAATATTACTATTTGATGATATTTTGGAGAACTCATTGCACATTGTTAAAAAAAAAAAAATTAAAAAAATCATTAAAAAAATCAAAGATAAATAATATAATATTTTATTGTTGATGTTAATCACATATTGCCATTATGATTATAAGTAAATCACATTATAAAGTCAATAAATACTTTTGTGAATGATTCTTTACGATATATTTTATTCATTTTATTTATTTTATTCTCTACAAAAAATAAATTTAATATAATAAAGACAGATACTTAATTTGAATATAAACATTTTTTTTTTTTATTTTTAATTACAACATTTTTCGCGAACTTTTTATTCCAAGGCAATGTCCTGATCAAAACACGGTTAGAAACGCTCTGTTACTGCAAAGACTGATTGAAATGCTTTAAGAAAGCTGAGATCTCAGTAAATCTGAAACACAGCCTAACTTATCACTAGATTTCATATGTATAAGATAAAGGCAAGATTCTGACATATTTGTCTAGAAGACTTATATAACTAAAAATTATGTTTCTTATGTGTCTCTTGTTCTACGATTAAGGGGCTCTTCCCATTGCCTTTCAGTTGATATTTCATAATCAGAATGATCTGTTTCACATTTTAAAATTCCTTATTAAAACTGGTAGCAAATATTGTTAACTTTTAAATTCAATAAAAAGTTTTCGTGCTCTATAGGTATTTATTTGTTTTATAGTTTTGTTCTACCACATAATTTTCATCGGAAACTGGAATTTTCTTTAAAGAGATGTTAGCATTCAGGTTCTTCAAGATGCTGTAGGACGCTATTAAATCGAACTAAAAGGAGACACAAAAAGAGGTAAAAAAAAAGGAAAACGAAACGAATACATATGTTTAGAAAGAAACTGACAAACTTTAAACATTGTAATATTGCTGTACTGTAATGCCTCTTCAGGATTTCTATTTGATGGCCTTATTCTTTCCATTTCATTTGTAATGGTGTAATTTTCTTTGTATTTGCCTGGACATCTAATTCCTTTCTTAAGTAATCATTTCTGATTCAACCTGTTCTTATGCATCCTTTCACGTGTCTTAGAAATTTCATTTCTGAAGCTTGTATTTGGTTAATTCTTTTTTCCTACTATGTCTTTAGTTTGTTCATTTTTTTTCTTTCTAAGAACTTGTGCCACATATTCTTTGGATGTTATTGATTATGGTCGCTGTCTTTATCTTTGTTCGGAAGTAACGTTGTATTGGAAATGTGAGACCTCTTCTGTGATTTTTAATGACAAATTGAAAATGATTTTATGTTGTTATGGGTTAACTTCCATGAATGTTTTTTTTTTTGATATTTTTAAGTTATACTTGGAACTGAATTTGGCTTATAGACAGTTCTTTGAATTCTGCCTTTAGTAACATATAATCATCTGATCGTCTGTAAATAGGTTATATTTAAGTAAAATTGATCTCTCATTTTTATACTTACTTATACTTTTTCTCTGCATTTTTGATTGGTGAGATATTACACTCTTGTCTTATTCTTATATTAATTCTGTTTTTCAGGCTCCATAATAATTTTAGATTTTCATAAAGACTAAAGAAGCTTTCATAGATTTGTGAACCACATTTTTCTATTTACCACAGTTTTTACTGATATTATCAAATGCTTTGTCATTATCTACACATGCTAAATGAGTTGTACCAATTTCGTTTTACTAATTTTTTAAACACTTATTTAAACATATGTAAAACCTATTTCTAAAAATGGTTCTTTTTCACAGTTAGATCGGGAAAACAGTGCATAAATGATTCACACCAGTTTTCGGAATTACAAGCATTTGCTCTTTTTGAGGAAAAACTGAGGGAAAAAAATGCAGATTATTTTAGTAGATGTAATTTTTTTTTCTATGTTTCAGAAACTTTATTGCGGGTTGAAGTTGACCCATGATTAGATTTTTTTTTTGTGTAACTTGTCGGCTACCCGTCGCTTCGCTCCGAAAACCTCGCGTATGTAACGGAAAACAATTTGTTATTTATTAAAAAAAACACACACACACAAATTACATCAAATAAAATAAAACTAAAATTTTTTTAAAGTTTTTTTTTGTTTATTTGAATTTTTGATGTCTATATTCTCTCAATCCACGACTGCTTTTAGAATCAGCGGGAGAATCGTACTGTACCTAATGAAGTACTGCTTCTTTCTTTTTTGACTTTGTTTTTTATTACAATTGTTACTTTTCAGTAAAAGTCAGTTCAGGTTTGACAGATAAGTCAAAAAAACAATATGAAGAGAGTTGTAGTTCACATGGCCTAATGGATAAGATATCTGATCTTGGATCAGAAGGTTGCAGGTTCGATTCTTGTCGCGGATGTTTCATTGTAGATAGTCTTTCTATTTTTTATTCTCACAGAAAACTACGCCAGACAGACAGACACACAGACAGAGAAATAAAAGCTTTTAGTAATATAGATTGTTACTTTTCAGTCAAAGTCAGTTCAGTTTTGACAGATAAGTCAAAAAAGCAATAAGAAGAGAGTTGTAGTTCCCATGGCATAGTGGATAAGATGTCTGACTTCGGATTAGAAGGTTGCAGGTTCGATTCCTGTCGTGGATATTTCATAGAAAAAAAATTCTTTCTATTTTTCATTCTCACAGAAAACTGCGCCGGACAGACACACAGACAGACAGAGAAATAAAAGATTTTAGTAATATAGATTTTTCAGGAAAAGGGAACAGAAAAACTCAGACCATTTTATTAGTAGCAGAATTTTTGTAACATAAAAGGGGGGGGGGGGAGAGCATTGACCCCTAATGATACCTATTCCTAATTTGTTTGGGCCTCTGAACACTACGATGAAATCCGTTTGTCGATCCTACCTTTCGATCGGAAGTTGTGAGGGGTGCATAGACAAGGACGGAAAGGACAAACGCAATATCTACCGATTGTCGTCGCTATCACGATAGCTCCAAAAAGGGTTGCTAAAAATTGAAGGAGTGATCAGTGCCGGATTAACCCTGTGAAGAACCCTAGGCAGACGAAATGTTGGTGGCCCCCTTCGCAAATTATCTTCTAATACGCTTTTAATATTGTCACGTTGCTATTGGCAACTAGACACCGGTGAAGTGTTGGGTTTAAAATTAATTTAAATAAATAATTAATCTTTTTATTTTTTGTTTTGTTTTAAGGATTATTGTTATTAATTGTATTTGTTGGTGGTTAGAGAAATGTTTAAATTGTGCTTTATTG
>JAFIDM010070484.1:0-13677 GCA_023159025.1 Thereuonema tuberculata
CTAACCTTATTGTAAGGGTTTTCAAATAAGACACAATTTGAAGCCCATAAAAACGTTTTATGTAATTTTAGATTTTTTTTTTTTAATTTTGAACAACGCGAATTATAAAACCTGACGTGAAAAGAATTTTATGAAAGTTAAATAAAGTAAAAGACATCATCAAAAAAGGACTTTTAATCGTAAGGTTAATAGTACGTTTTTATAAAGAATATGATAAATTTTATGTTAGGTGAAATTTTTTTGATAAAGGTTGCTTCTAAGGCCTAATAGAATGGAATTGAAATTTTTACCTTCTAATTCTTCATGATTTGGGGTTTTCCTAAACTACGGTGTAGGAGGATATTAAAATAAAAGATTTTTCTTAAAAGTAAGAAAAAAAGCCATCACTCATAATTTAGAAACAAATTTCTCCAATTCGTCCTGAACTGTTTTTGATTTAAAATAAATTCAGAATAAAAATCACGAGGTGTTATTGTTAGAATGCATGATATTACTGAAAAGATGAATATTAAACCATTATTATAATTCCGCTTCTTGAGACCACCATTACATGGATAACAAAGACATTGACACAGGCTGATGACATTCCTCATATTATATCAACATAGGAATGAATAATGATATATAATAATTAATTATTATGATCTAATAGAAGAAAAGCATACATTAATAAAAGTCATGGGTAATTGGATTGTTATGTCAAACATGTCCAGGAGAGTGTATGTGATAGGTAGACATCTGTAATTATTTCAATTTTTAAGATGCTTGAAAAAGGAAAGAAAGTATACTTTCCCAGATGTTGTATATTTGTTAATATATTAATATTGTTGTTAATCACATGATAATTGTTAAGAGATAAGCTACGGAACCAATTGGATGCAGTGTTTGATGAAAGCGACAATGTTAGCTTAACAAGTATGACTGGTTTCTTCAAGAGAAGTTCTTTCGGATTGCAGCTGAGTTCTAGGAGAAATTGAAAGTTGTTCGGAATTATTTGCGAGATTAATTAAGGAAATAAAATGATAGATTATTGGCCTCTGTTAGGTGGGTTGGTCGAATCGCCTTTGGTCTCCCGCATCACATCGGGAATATGATGTACCGAGATGTGGGTTGGAAGGAGTTATAACCCTCCCATTGCATTAAACATTGTAGAAAATTTAGCTAAAAAATCTACAAAAACTTGTTTATTTGGTTGAAAAGTTCATCAGTTTGTCTCTAAACTACCCCATTCGGAATAGGACTCGACATTTTTTTTGGTTGCTCATCGTAACCCTCCCATTTCAGGGTACGCCTACGCTCAGGAATACATAAGAGTAAATAGGAGGCTGGTTTGTTTGGCAACAAACTTTCAATCATTCCTGAGACACTTCGCTTTATCCAATATCAGAAGAGTGATAAATAGTGCTGTGAGTCATCCTATAACAAATCCTATGCCCTTTGCCCGTCTTTCAGCCTTTTACTGGATGTAACAATGTGCCACAGAAAGCTAAAAAAATTCCTGCAAGTTTTCGACTATATTTTGAAATGTGGTTAGAGAGGGACCATTTCATAGCCTCGCGGCTTGTCTCAACTTTCTCTTGAACCTAAAATATCCTGACGATGTTCGGGCAAAGAAAGAAAATAGTTGTATGCAAAAAAGGATCGCGTTAGAAAATGTTCGAGTAATTGAAAATATAGTAAAACCCCTTAATTATTTAGTTCCCTTAATTATTTCACTTTGCTTGAAGATGATTCTCGAGAATCGAAACTAGTCCTACTATATTTTTAATCTGTTTTTAACTTTTAAATTTTTAAACATTATAGTGCGACGGTGTATCTATTTCATAGTAAAACCCCGATGAACCGAACTCGGGTCAACCGAAAACCGGGTTATCCGAAACGCGTCCGAAAACGCAAAGCCAAACAATAATACTGTAGTGCACGGAAATAATTCAAATAATTATTCTTTCGTTTGCTGTAAATATGATTCTAATTGGTATATTGGTCTTATTGAAATTATAAATCTAGACCAGAGAGATGCCAGAATTAGGTTTATGCATCCAGCAAATCCATCAGTATCTTTTTATTGGCCAAATACGGTTGATATTTGTTGGATCCCATTTCAAAATCTATTATGTACTATAGAACAACCAAAAACAATGACAGGCAGGCAATATCAAATTTCAGTAGAGTGATATCTGGATATTATTTTGAATAAATTTTTGTTTCTGTGTGTAAAAGTGGATTAATTTATTAATATGCCCTAAATATTGTTTTTTATGACTACTAGTGTAGTTGCCATTTCCCCAAAGATTTTTTAAGTCTGTTTTAAAGGAAATTTTCTTCTCTTTCTAATGATACCAGCCATAATATTGGAACACTGTAACTACAGTCTGTACACAGGAATTTGTAATTTAAGTTGTGGACATTTAAAAGAAAGTAATGTTTCTATTTTGATGGCTCAAATGACCCTTCATAATGTGATTATAATAAATCTGATGCAATATTTGAATTCTGCAGAAACTTTTATATAAGAATGGAAAATTTCAAATCTTTCCTACTTCAATTTTAGAAGAAACTAGTCGGCTACCCGTCGCTTCGCTCCGGAAGCCTCGCGTATGTAACAGAAAACAATTTGTTATTTATTAAAAAAAACACACACACACAAATTACATCAAGTAAAATAAAACTAAAATTTTTTTAAAGTTTTTTTTTTTATTTTAATTTTTGATGTCTGTATTCTCTCAGTCCACGACTGCTTTTAGAATCAGCGTGTGAATCATATATCTGTGATATATTTTTATTTTTTATAGAAATTAAAATGTAATCCTTGTGGTCTAATGCCTAAGACGTCTAACTTCGGAGCAGAAGGTTTTATGTTGGATTCCAGTAGATAATTTGTAGAAATTATTTCTATTTTTGTAAATTACAATAATTGCACCAGACAGACAGAGAAATAAAAGATTTTAGTAATATAGATACACTTTTCAGTGGCTTTTGAGGTACAAATAGTGAGCTTTCAGTATTCTACTTAATAGAAATAGTGTTTCTTTCTTTCTTGAGTCTCTTTTTTTTATTTCCATTAATACTTTACAGTGGTTTTTGAGTTATAAATAGTGTTTGTTTTTGAGTAACAAATAGTGATTTTTCAGTATTCTATCTAATATAAATAGTGATTATTTTTTTTTTCTGTTCTTTTTTATCCAATTCCAATTGATACTTTTCAGTGGTTTTTGAGTTACAAATAGTGAAAATTATCTACTAATCTGGGCCATCATATTGTTTGATATAGATATTTGAAGAAGAGATGTTCAGATGGACGATAGTTGATATAGATGATAAATGAAGATCATAGCTTGTATACGAAATTCTTCGCAACCAATTGATTGTGAGTATTCTTTAGAGTGAAGATAACCAAATTCTGTTGAATTGTGACTCAAAGACATAAAGTTGTACGTGAGTGAAGACAACGTTTTCCAAACATATGGCAACTTTATTTAGAGTTTGTCCTTGAGCTTTATTGATAATATCGCATAAGAAGGTCTGATCAGAAATTGTTTTCTTGTGAAAGTGAATGGAAGTAGATTATCGCATGGTTCCATAGACATAGTATGGATGAAACCAAAATCTCCTTTGTGAGTTCTGTTATAATTTCGGTTTCTATGAGATCATTATCGAATGAACGGCATTTAAGTTGAGTTCCATTGCAGTATGCAAACTTGGGATTGATGTTTCGCAACAATATTATTGGAGATCCAATCCTCAATGACAAACGATGTTGAGGAATACCGCTGAGATTCAATGCGTTCAGATACTCGGGCAGATAGAGATGTTCGTGTGGTGGATTATCAGAAGTGTCAATTTTATTCGCACTTGTATTGTATGCTCTGTAGTCTCTCCTTGTATTCTTAGACTTAACATTTTAATTGATGTTATCGACACTCTCGTTCATCTTGATTGATGAGCCGCATATCTATCGTGAGTTTTATGACTTTGATGTGATTCTAGCTTTATGAGTTACAAATAGTGATTTTTCAGTAATCTACCTAATAGAAATAGTGCTTCTTTCTTTCTTGACTCTCTTTTTTTTTCATTTGATACTTTTAGGAGGTTCTTGAGTTACAAATAATGATGGTTTTTGAGTTAAAAATAGTGATTTTTCAGTATTCTGCTTAATAGAAATACTGCTTTTCTTTATTGACTCTTTTTTTCATTCCAATTGATACTTTTCAATGGTTTTTAAGATACAAATAGTGATTTCTCAGTATTCTACCTAATGAAGTATTGCTTCTTACTTTTTTGACTTTCTTTTTAATTACAATTGTTACTTTTCAGTCAAAGTCAGTTCAGTTTTGAGAGATAAGTTAAAAAAGCAATATGAAGAGAGTTGTAGTTCCCATGGCCTAATGGATAAGATGTCTGACTTCGGATCAGAAGGTTGCAGGTTTGATTCCTGTCGCGGATGTTTCATTGAAAAAAATTCTTTCTATTTTTCAATCTCACAGAAAGCTGCGCCGGACAGACAGACACACAGACAGACAAAGAAATAAAAGATTTTAGTAATATAGATTAAATAAATTTAAAATTACTTATTCAATTCGCGACAACCGCGGATGATTTTTTTTTTTAGACTGAAAATCAGGCTGCTCGAGTTCTGAAACGGCTTCAGATAGAGGTCTGAAATTTTAAACTAGTCATTATATATGTAGACAAACCATGTGTATCAAATTTCATGAAAATTCGAGTCGGTGGGTTGCATTCCGTGATTCAGTTGATATGGAATGACCCCTTTGTAACTAATACAGTAAAAGACAGACAATGTTCACAATCTGGTCTTATGAGGTGGAAAGGTATAGAACTAACTGTATGAGGGAAATAAACAGATTTACATTTCTATATTCAAGATGATTGTATTTTACAATATGTAGAGAATTCGGAGACAGAAAGTACGTATTGATTTTTATCTAAAATCACTTGTTGTCGATTCATTTCTTAATGTTGTTTTTAAGATAAATTCATTTCTTTGAAATAACTATCTTGTAGTAGTAAATCCCAAATCCCAGAAAGTATCTATACTTTGGCATTTCGGTGCTGATATACTCCATTCCAAAGTCCGTGTTATTTTCATTAGATAGGTCCACTTCGTTATGGTAAGTGAAGCAGCATCCTCGAGGGCAGCCATAAAATTTTTCTATTTATAATATTATAATATTTAATAATCAAAATAAAAACATTAGCGAATTTTCGGAATTTCTAAAATGTCATCCGTATCATTTTTTCAAAAATTTTCTTTTTCTATTTCTGTACAAACGTTTATTTCCAATTTTCTTCATTAATCCCATAAGCAAAGAATGAATTCAATTGTATAGTTTCACAAGCGTGTAGGGAAGGGAAAGATCTTTACAAATTATTCTGTTCATAATCATTAATGCTGTAGGTAGATTAAAGGTCTAAAGTGGTGATACTCATAATGAAATGCTACAATGTGTTTTGGTTCTAAATAACGAAATTTTATTGCTCCCTGATCACTGTTAGTGCTGTGCTGCCACAGAGACAATATTTGCCACCGAAGTGAAATCAATACCTTTTTTTTAAACAAAACCATCTGATCCGTTCATTGGTGCCAAAGTAATGCGACCTGGTGGGGTTGAATAGTATTTTTTTAATTTACTTGCAGTCGAGAAAACTCTTACTCCTACAGAATATTATTAAGAACCATGATTTTATAAATATTATATTGTGACCAGAACAGCCATGGGTTCATCCTGATTTTCACTGAGTTGTTCGTGAATTTTCGAATAAATTAAGTTTCTATTCATTATTTATCAATATGTAAGCAAAAAATATCGTTTCAATTTTTGTTTATTTAACTTGGAATGATAACTTCGTTTATTTAATAGCATGTTGTCCATGTTGTTCATGGATAGGCCCTTGGCGGTCCATGGGGTTGTTCGGGATGGGCCCCTGCCGACTGATTCATACTTCTCCCAGGGGTTAGCCCGGAATTGTTTTTTTTCTTCAGCATTTTATAATTGTTTATTGAGGAACCCGAAATTTTCTATTTTTCTTTCTTCTTTTGAATTTTTTTTTAAATTATATTTTTTATTTTTTTAATTATTTTATGTAATTTTATGTTATGTGGGAGAACAAAAATCTGCCATGTAGATACTGGTTTCCATGTTTTATCGTCATTCTTAAGCACGTTGTCCGTACATTTAAAATGCTGGCAATAACGCATTTAAAATCTCTGAAAATAATTACTCTTAAACTGTTCCTAATGGTAGTTCCTGAAAAATAAATGCTATTTTACAGATACAACAAAAAGAAAATAGGAATTACAACATACTTTTAATTCCTTCTAAATCATTACATGAAGACGGCGCAATATTTCAGTAAGCCTAAACGGCCTTTCCTTTCTCAAGCGATGTTATAAAAACTTATAAGGAAAGGAGAAAAAACATCTCCCTTTGCTTAGCTTCAAAAAATAATAATAATGCAGACCAAGAATTCACACACGTGAAATAATTAAACAATAAGGAGCGTGGCTACTACAGATTCACATCTTTATAATTAAAAGTCATATTTTTAAATTTTTAATTAAAGTCATCTGTCAAATTCAAATTCTGGTTTATAATTTAAAATTAAAATTTAAAATTCTTCCAATTGTCTTATAATATTAGAACCACCTTCTTACAAACTTCGAAACATAGCTTCGAAACATGGCTTTCTTCTTGTCTTTCAAGCATCTTTTTCATTTTTCTGTATCTTCATACTTAATGCTTTTCACCTTAACTATTTCTTCTCTTCTCTTATTATTTTTCGAAGCTAAGGAGATGGATATGTTTTTTCTCCTTTCCTTATAAATTTTTATGACATCGCTTGAGAAAGGAAAGGCCGTTTAGGCTTTCTGAAATATTGCGCCGTGTTGATGTAATGATTTAGAAGAATTTAAAAGTATGTTTTTAATAGTTTACGGTATTTGTAAGAAGGAATTACAACAATTAATGGAACTGAAAATGATAATTAATATCTTAAGAAATATATTTTGTTAGGACTAAAGAGATTGTAATATAACATCCACAGTTTTATTTCCAATAGTACAGTCAAACTATATTGTAATCACGACATTCTGATGAACTTGTCTTCAGAATTGAAACGTGCGTAACAAATAAAACTTGTTGTAAAGAAGAGATTTTTGTTTTTTTCTATTACAAACTAGCTGTACCCAGCATGCGTTGCCATGCCACTCAAAGAAAGAAAGGGCTCGTGAGAAGGGGCCGTAAATGTAAGGTCCCAGTGTCGATCGGGGGTTGGGACATTTAGGTCCTTGTGTCGCCATCCCCCACCCAAGTGTGGTGTCCCTGCCCCCATAGGAGAGTGAAGTTTTCCCTTTTTGCAATAGACTTGGGGGGGGGGGCGAGAAAGGGCCCTAAATATAAGGTCCCGGTGTTGGTCGGGGGTGGGAAACTTAGGCTGTTGTGTCGCATTCTCCCCACCCAAGTGTGGTGGACCTGTCCCCCATAGGAAAGCGAATTTTTCTCTTTTTTCCAATTGACTTAGGGGCCCCGAGAAGGGGCCCTAAATATAAGGTCCCGGTGTCGATCGGGGGTAGGACACTTAGGTTCTTGTGTCGCCATCCCCCCACCCAAGTGTGGTGTCCTTGCCCCAATAGGATAGTGAAGTTTTCCCTTTTTGCAATTGACTTGGGGGGGGGGGCGAGAAAGGGCCCTAAATATAAGGTCCCGATGTCGATCGGGGGTAGGACACTTAGGTTCTTGTGTCGCATCCCCCCACCCAAATGTGGTGTCCCTGCCTCCCATAGGAAAGCGAATTTTTCCTTATTTGCAATTGACTTGGGGGCCCGAGAAGGGGCCCTAAATCTAAAGTCCCGGTGTCGGTCGGGGGTGGTACACTTCAGCCTTTGTGTTGGCTTCCTCCCACACAAGTGTGGTGTCCCTGCCCCAAATAGGAGAGCGAATTTTTCCCTTTTTTGCAATTGAATTGGGGACCCGAGAAGGGGCCCTAAATATAAGGTCCCGGTGTCGATCGGGGGTGGGACCCTTACTCCCATGTGTCGCCATCCCCCCACCCAAGTGGTGAGTCCCTGCCCCCCATAGGAGAGCGAATTTTTCCTTATTTGCAATTGACTTGGGGGCCCGAGAAGGGGCCCTAAATATAAGGTCCCGGTGTCGGTCCGGGTGGGACACTTCAGCCTTTGTGTTGGCTTCCTCCCACCCAAGTGTGGTGTCCCTGCCCCCCATTGGAGAGTGAATTTTTCACTTTACACAATATTTGTGTAGTTCTTATTTTCACCACCAGGTGCATATTAGGTTTTTCAGGGCTTTTACCCCTTTTCAACCCCTTTGGGGGGGGGGTCCGGGTTCTAAGGTAGCCTATCTTTTCCGGAGTGTCCTAAAGAGTAAATCTGCAAAGTTTGGTCTAGATAGATCAAAGGGCCTAGGAGTGTATAAAGGACAAAGAAAGAAAGAAAGATACATTCATTTTTATATATATAGATAGTAATGTCCATGGTTTCATTTAAAAAATTACAGCAACCTTAATACTGTATAATAATTAAAAAGCATTGTTAATGTATCTTTTTATTGAGAAATTTGAAACGGACTGTAATAATGTGGTGAAGTCTTGCATTTTAACAAAACGAGCTCGTGATTTTTTTTATTCCCATTTGAGAAGAACCTCGATTCCTAGTGATTTGAATAATTTCGGTTTCCAAATTGAGGAGTGATGTCTTATTACTAATTAAAAGGAATTCCATGGACTGTTTTCGTTCGTTGGTTTTGTTGTCATTAGGATTATGGATTATGGATTCATTAGATAATGGATTGAAAAAAAAAAAAAGGTAAAAAGTAAATTTATATCAACTAGGTCTTGTAACGAAATTATCAAGAGTTGTTTTGATGTAGGGATTAAAAAGATCATTAGTGAATAGAATCCAAAAGTATTCTCAACTTATTTTACCTCATAATACAATATCAAATGGATCCATATCATACTATGAAAATATCATTGTCCAAACATTTGCTCTTTAAGACTTCCATGAATTACTGAATGCCAACGTTAAGGTTTCACATAAGGTTTTTATGTAGTCATTTTGTTTCATTACCAATGTAAATGCTTGAACTTAATTTGTGTAAACAGCTACAAGTTAAATAACAAGTTTTCAATCACTGCTTCATTATATTAATTGATCTTTTTGAACAAACCTCATTATTCTAAGGAAGTATCCCTTAATTGATCGTTCATGTTTCTATGTTTATATAAAGTTACCTTTATAATTGCAGCCGGACCTCGGAATGTCCATCCGACCTCTGCGAGGCTACTTGGTCGAGGATCGTTGGGAGTCTAAACCTCCCGCGCATTTAAGGGCCTGCATGTCCTGTAGTGAAAAGCCTTTACTTTTTTTTTGTCTTTATTTGTAAAATTAAAGTACACTGCATTGGTCAGGAATTCTTTCTTTTTTTTGGTAATAAGATTTTCAGGTAGTTAATTTTCAAAGTACATTACGTAAATTATTAAGAAATTTGAAACGGACTGTAATAATGGTGAAGTCTTGCATTTTAACAAAACGAGCTCGTGATTTTTATTATTCCCATTTGAGAAGAACCTCGATTCCTAGTGATTTGGACAATTTGGTTTCCAAAATTATGTTTCTTATGAAAAATTTTATTTTTTTCTAAATCCTTTTAAACTTTAAGTTCAAGTGCCGTTCTTCTTTGGGATACCAGACAACAGAAATCATGACAAACAAAATTTTCAATTTGGTGCCTCGGGCCACCAGTGAACTGAATGATGGCGAGGGGGTACAGTGCTGGAAATCAACGCGTACATTCGAGAAACACAGAACATCAGGAAATCCAACAAGGAATTGAATACTGCCATCCGAAAGTCCTTGAAGAAAGCCTTTGTGAAAGGAACTGTGAAGCAAGACTTCTGCACCAAAAGGTATTATGCCATCAACAACGATCAGCACCGTTGTAAGAAGATCCCAGGGAACAAGCAGTCGAAGGCTGGAAGTAACAAAGGAAGCAACATCCAGAAGAAGAAAATGCAGCCAAGCAAAGTGGCAAGTGTTGGCAAGCCAGAGGAATGTATGGAGTGTGACCAATACATCATGGAGAATGTGAGGTCGGACAATTCAGATTATGAATGTTCTGATTAGTTTCATGCCTCGTTGTCGTATCAGATCAATTAGGGATGTGAACATATTGAAGAAGTACATTGCAAACACAGATGTAAGATCTTACAATACGACTACAGCCGACAAAAGAAAAATGTGAAGTAGGTGATTAACCAATCATCTATGCGACCAGTTGTGTGAACGATTTTGTTAGAATGTATTACACTTTTATAAAAAGCAAAATAGAAATTGCAGTGAATTAGACAAAAAAATTAAATATATTTTTGAATTTTGTAATAATTTGTTTTGTATATTCAAAGTTTTAAAGCTAGAACCCAACTATTCATTACAATAACTCAAAAAATAGAAACTATGTAATATTTTTTAACTCAATTTATTGTGAATGTAATATACGATTTTCAAAGTCTAATGCAAAGTCTTTAAAAACGATTTGAAATTGTTGAAAAAACCGATTTCAAATTCATTGATTATTAAAATCAATGAATTTGAAATCGGTTTCTTCAACAATTTCAAATCGTTTTTAAAAAGACTTTAACACTACAATTAAAACTTAAATTAAAAGAAATATGTAATAAGATTTTTTTTCTTTAAACTCACAAATAAAATTTGGTGGCATTGCTAGATCAGGTCCTCAAAGCTTTTTGATTCTTTAAATTAATGAAACTTGTATACACTTTAACTACAATAAAAAATTTAACTAAAATTTTTTTATACCTTGAATAGTAACATAAACCAATATATTTCGGATTATGGTTAGGAATTATAATTACAGTAATCGAATGCTTCAAGACTTTGAAGGACAGAATAGTAAAATAGCATCTTTTAAAATTCTCCTTTATAAGATAATGTTTTTTTCTTGGAAAAATCAATCTTTTGTTATTTTTTCATGCTCTGCTTAGATACATTCAGAATAAGAACATTTCGCATTCATTGTATTGAAAAAATTGAAAAACCAATACTATGCTTGTAAATAATATAAAGCCACCTAAAGCCACCTAAAATATGAAATGTGTGATACATCCGCCTTTACGGTCACTAGGTGGAGGACGTCTATTCTAGATGGCGTGGCTCTGCTACGCAAATGAAGTATGGCCCATTTTCGTATGGGTGTTCTTATTATTGTGTCCACTCCTGTAACCCCCTGATCCGATATGAGTTGCAAAGTGTAGGTAAAACAGATCCTCAGCAAAAGCTGAATGCCTGAAATTTAATATCAATGGAGAGAAGGAAAATATAACTTGGATTGCTTCGTCTTCACCGTAGTCCATCTATTTCTTAGGAGCAGTAGGGATTCTTCTCAGACGGATTATTTACGTTTCATAAGGATATGATTTCCTGCAAATTCAAATGTGAAGTGAGAAGACAGGTAGATAGAACTCTTTATTTATAGAAACAGGCGTTTTAGCAATGAATTATAATGATAGACAGCCTAATAAAAAAAAATAATAATTAAATAATTAACTTTTCTCAGCAACATTTAAGACCACAATTCAGATGAACTCTGATGAAGCATCGTATGAAAGTGACATACATCATTTTCAGTATTAGGTGACTGTAATTTTTGAGAAGACAGGTAGATATAACTCTATTTATAGAAACAGGCGTTTTTAGCAATTAATTATAATAATTGTAATAATTAGGCTGTCGGCCTAATTCATTCCGTTATTACCGGTATTGAATTAATGAAGAAAATTGGAAATAAACGTTTATATAGAAATAGAAATAGAAAATTTTTGAAAAGGGTTACGGATGACATTTTAGAGATTCCGAAAATTCGCTAATGTTTTTATTTTGATTATTATATTTTTTAATATCATAAATAGAAAATTTTTATGGCTGCCCTTGAGGATGCTGCTTCACTTACCAGAACGAAGTGGACCTATCTAATGAAAATAACACGGACTTTGGAATGGAGTATATCAGCACCGAAATCCCAAAGTATAGATAATTTCTGAGATTTAGGATTTACTACTACAAGATAGTTGTTGCAAAGAAATCAATTTATCTTGAAAACAACAGTAAAAAATCAATACGTACTTTCAGTCTTCGAATTCTCTACATAATATAAACTACAATTATCTTGAATATAGAAATGTAAATCTGTTTATTTCCCTCTTACAGTTAGTTCTATACCTTTCCACCTCATAAGACCAGATTGTGAACATTGGCTGTCTTTGACAGTGACAGTTACATAAGGTAATTGCTGTTTAAAATATACCTTTTTTAAGTATAGTGAAACCCCGTTTTCTAAACCGCGAACTAAAGGGTGGGGGGGAAGCCGTTTCCGATAACAATTTTTTCGGTTAAGCCATAAACATCTAATACAGCTGTATAATTTTGTATTGTAATTACAGTACGTATTTTTCAAAGGTTTTGAAGGTCAAACGTATTCAAAAATCTCTTGGTATGTTACACTTATGTTCTTTATGAAAGTTACAATTATATTTTTAGGATTACAGTATGCTACATCAATTTACAGTATTCTGTACTTAATAGTTTGTAGCACGTGAATTACTCATTTAAAAAACTCAGTAATTTTTGTTTGTTTCTTGCGTCCCTTTTATTTTATTATTTGAATTATTTCCGTGCAGTACAGTATTATTGTTTGGATTTGCGGTTTTCGAAGGTGTTTTGGATAACCCTGAAGTCAGAAGACATATAGATAGAACTCTTTATTTATAGAAACAGGCGTTTTAGCACTGAGTTATAATGGTAGACAGCCTAATAAAAAAAATAATAATTAATTTTTTCCTATTCTCAGCAACATTTAAGACACCAATTCAGATGGACCCAATGGATCCTGATGAAACATTGTATGAAAGTGACATACATCATTTTCAGTATAATGTGACAGTAATTTTTGTGGCTCTGAAATATATCGAGATCGAATATTGGAAAAAGTAATAAAGAGTTAAAAAAAACAAATTGTTCTAAACCAATTTTCCGAAGACCCTAACTAAGGTTCGTGGTCAAGTAATTCTAATTACTTAGCTGTCAGCGTTTACACCTTTCTTTTTTTTTCCTATTTAATAAGACTTGTGTGATTTTTTTTTCCGGCTGGATTAAGGGTGGGTGGTGTAACTAGTGTGGGTGGGACAGGGGGAAAAGGGACTTTTTTTTTCTTTATTTTGGTTGGATATTAAGATCTCGGGCCTTGGCATTATTTTCATCACATTTTCTGGGCTTCAAACCAATGTTAGTGTGTTGGTTTCTTTTTTAACATGTGTGATTCTTGAACTTTCTAAGTTTATAAAGTTAAACTAGTTTTCACCGAAACATAAATATACTGTGAACCTTAAGTTCATTCCAAATCAATGCACTGTTCCAGTAGTATTAGAAGCTGGTCTGAGAACTGGGGGATCCAGATTCATTTGCCAGTGGAGGTCTTAAGAATTTCTCCCAGGTTTCTCCTGCAATCCAGTCCTGGACCCCCAATACTCTCTACAAGGGTATATCTAGAATGATTGTTAGAAAAGATAATAATGTTTGAAAAGTAATTTTTATTGAACTATGCAAAAAATTCAATGTAGAAGATATTA
>JAFIDM010070486.1:1241-12490 GCA_023159025.1 Thereuonema tuberculata
ATGGGTATGAAATGTAGCCAGGTAAATATTGATTTCCTGTTATTGTTTGTTAACCAATAGGATATCACACATGTATTCGAATGGTGCATCTCATCAAACTTGTCAAAAATATTTTTGAGTGTGACGGGCGCACAAATATGTTTGGCTCGGTACAATCTTATTTTAAATAATATTCAGTGCTTTACATAAACTTTTATTTTATTTTCATTATTTATCAACTAACGGTAACTACCGGTAACCCGAGAAAGAAAAAAACAACAACAGGAAATCAATATTTACCTGGCTACATTTCATACCCATAAACAACCAATTAAAAAAAATGAGCTACAATAACGACGAAGATAATAAGTGACCTCTTACGGTCAGTTTTTGAGTTACACGTACAACACCTTCTTTGATTGAAAGAAAACATATTTAACAGTCAGTAAATAGGCTTCCCCCCCCCCCCTTAGAATATGATTTCTTTCAGTTGTCCCCAATATATTGTAAATCGGAAATGTGATATGTAATAAAAATAAGGGTTAAAGTATAGAGTACGGTATCCCAATGGCCTCCCGATAGCCGGCGGCCGTCGCACTATTGCGAAGACATGTGAAATGAGCTAGTAAAAAGTAGAATGCTTATTTGAAAATGGTTTTGCACGATCTTTTAGAAAAACAAACTTTCTAGAAAAACAAACCTTCATCTGGCTAACTGCGATCTTGAGATAACAGTATGCACCAAATTACCACGGTGGGCGGCCATTGGAGGTACCGTAATCTAAAGTTAACCAAAATAAAATCAAGAATTTATATGTAGGGGTTTTATGGGATATTTTCTGAAATGACAAATTTAATTATTTTTCTCTGATCTTAGGCGGAAAACAACCAAGGAAGTGAAGACAACACTTCGCTTTGTTTTATAGAAAACAAAAGGGAAGAAAACCGAAGAGACTGTACTTAAAAATACCAAAGGGACCAAGAAAGAGAGATAGTTTGAAATAAAGCGGATGGAATATCAAATGAGCGAAACGGACATTGACAAGAGACGTCTACGCCTTGAGATTGAGGAACTGAAGTTACAGGTGGCACACCTGGAGTAACAAAAAGTAACGTTGACATTCACAGTGCGGGAGTTGGAAGGAATCGATCAGACAAAAATGACAGAAATCTGCTCGCTCAATGAGGAAATCGGCCAACTGAAGTTGCAACTGATGTACACCAAGTATGAACTGGATGAATTAAGCAGAGAACACGACAGATTGAAAACATCGACTGCCAATTTGAAACAGGAGAACTCTTGCATGAGCAAAAATTACGACAAGGCCATCGAAACGATTCAGAATTTGCAGAAGAATTTATCTTATTCCGTTCCGGCCTCTGAGAAAGTTCACCTTGAGAAATGGGAGAAAGTGCTGATACAAAAAGAAACAGAAATAGCGAAACGAAACCAGGAATTAGAATTAGAAACGAACATTTTGATGAGAGACAAAGAAGAGCTGAAGAACTACATAGAACAGATCGGCAATCGCATGAACGTTTCCCAGTATTATCAGAATTTATCTACAGTGCAAGGGCTCTATAGAGGTAGGGGACTTCCGTCTGTTCGAATGCCACTGGCCCTACCATCCACGTCGTCTTCACTGGGATATGATGGATTCCTGCCCATATCTTCGAAACTCATTAGTCTGGATTGGAGTTCACCCTATTTCTCTGTTCTAGTCAATATTTTCCCACCTGAAAATCCCGGCCGAAATGTCTGCTGGCACAGGTTTTCTTGTCCCTGGAAGAGCCGAAGATTCCGAGAAAACACTGTGCGAAGCTTCTTCTCAGACCGATGATCTTTCGTTGCCTACCGAGAAAAAAAAACGGACGACAAAGGAGAGTTGGAAGCTACGGAGAAGCATCACCACAAGCTGACGAAACTGAACCACGTCTTCAAAAGTCAGATGGACACCCGTTTGAAAGCGTTGCAGACCAAATACGACACGCTCAAAGAAGGCTACGATACGCTGAATCGCAAATACAAGGAATTCAAAGAAGAGAATAACAAAGCTAAGGCGGAAAACTCTCAGCTAATGAAGGAAGCAGACAAGTACAAGATGAAAATTAAGCTGCTTAAGCAGAAACGGAGATCCCTGAAATCGAAGAACAAGAACGTGAAGCGCGATAACGAGCAGCTGCAGCTGGACAACGAGAGCCTCGTGCACGAGCTGATTCGACTTCAACAGGAATTTAAAGAGCAAATTGAAACACTGGATTCACTCTGCACAACAACAGAAAAGCAGCTGAAAGAGGAAAACATGTTAGAGACTTAATAGGACATTACTTTTGGAAAAGTCTAATATTAGGAACTAAGTGCTAAAAGAAAATATTGGGTTGACCAAAAAGTTCGTTCGGTGGTTTTTTTACGTACGTTGGTTCTAGTAGCGCTTAGGTGTCTTTAACGTCATTCGACACCATTTTGATAGATTGCATTGTGACAGCTGTCATATCAGCGTGCATTTAAAACAAAAACTGATTAATATTGGTGAATTTTGTGTCGCCAATTTAATATTGAAGATGGAAGACAATAAACACGCAAGACCGCCTGTTCTTTGATGACCAGGCAAAAACTGTTACAGCTTGGCTGGGCAGTTCTGATTCATCCGCCGTATTCACCAGACATTGCACCTTCGGATTTCCATTGATTTCAGTCTTTATAAAATTCTCTTAACGGAAAAAAGTCTTTTTCAATTCCCTGGAAGACTCCATAAGCACCTGGAACATTTTTTTGCTCAAAAAGATAAAAGGGCATGGTAAGAGGGAATTATGAAGTTGCCTGAAAGATGGTAGAAGATAGTGGAAGAAACCACTGAAGACATTGTTCAATAAAATTATTGGTGAAAATAAAAAATGTTTATTTTATTTTTACTTAAAAAAAAACGAACAAACTTTTTGGCCGACCCAATAATAATTAGTTAAGTAAAAGTTAACGGCAGTTCCTAACTATTAATTTAATGCTGTAGTTATTAAAAAACTAAGCTTTCAGCTTTCATTTTTGCTGTATCGGGAGTATAGATGCACACAATTCATGTTCACAAAATCTGTGATGCAATATTGCTTTTGGTTCCAATATTTTATTTCTTTACATTTACATCTTATATTTGCTTGTATAGTACATTTTCCTAGGTTATCTGCCAAGATATTATTGTAGCTAGTATATTTATAGGAAATATTCTTGCAACCCGTTAACAAAATAATGAAATGTTATTACAACTAGTCATGGCTACGTAGAAACACAGAAATATATATATATATATATTTCTAATGTTTTCGGGTTTTTTTTTTCATGAATTTTTTTATTTAAGACCCTGATCTAATGACTGCGGAAAACCTCTTAATAGCTTGAATGTAACTTTAAAGTAGAAGAAAATTAAAAACTTAAAAAAAAGAAATGCTGCCAAATATTATTATAATATTTATATTACGTTTAAGTAAAGCATTGTTCAGTGGTAATAGCAAGCTCAGCAACAATTTCATAATAATATAGATACTGTAATTTTGAACATTATATAATATTTTAATTGCAACAGGTCAGATCAATTATAATAATATTATCAAGTTGATTTTGCTTAGAATTTATATTTACATATAAATTATAAGAAAGTTCATTTGTATTATTCTTGCTAGTTATTAATTATTCTTTATTTCAATTTCTATGCATTTACATTATTGTACTTTGTTGAAGAAACAAATGCTTTTTTCCATATCTTATTCATAAATATTTTAATGTAAAATTATTTAATTTAGCAAAGATTACATGAATTTTTCCTGTGACTGATCAGCATGTTTTTAAAGTGACGTTAACTGTGTTAAAAGTTAAGATTATTTGTAATATGTATATACAGGGTGTTGCAAAATTCGTGTGTAATATTCAAACCACGTGTGGGGGCATGACTAAGAATCAATATATTCCTAATGAACCCATTTCCGGAAACGTTTTATTAAGGCGCTGTGTGTCCAAAAGTGAGCCTTTCCGAGAGAACATATCCTTTGCTACGCCATAAGAAATGTTTTGCAAGCGAGCCCATACATGATCTGGGATGCTATTTTTGTTTGCTTCAATTTTTTCAATTGAAACAAAAATAGCACCCTCCAGATCAATGTGTGGGCTCGCCTGCAAAACATTTCTTATGGTGTAGCAAAGGATATGTTCTCTCGGAAAGGCTCACTTTAGGACAACCTACACGTGGTTTGAATGTTACACACGAATTTTGCAACACCCTGTATATATCTGAATCGGAGGTAAAAGGCACTACGTCATAAATATTAAATGTTTCAGGAGAACCAGTTGAATGATTCTTTTACAAAATGTTTTCTTAAATTTTGCACTATGATTGACACTCTTTGTAAACTTTTTTAATGGCATAGTACGTACAGTTTACACATATCTAACATACATATTTTAGATTTTAATAATCTTTAATAATAGTGCTCTTTACCCTCGCAAGCATGTTGATACGTATGCCGTTTCCAACTGGATGAATCCGTTATTTTTAGGCTTAAGACATAGTGCTTTGTACCTTTGAAAAAAAAAAAGAAAATATTGCATAGAACACTGTTAAAACCTTAATTTCGGAAAAAATGGACATAGTGCATTTTACCTCCGATATACATATACAGTGTTACCTCCGAATAACGGACAGTCACGGGACCGGAAGGTTCGTCCGTTATTGGGAGGTGTCCGCGATTGGGGAGGACTATCTTTTTTTCATTTTTTAGCTTATAGCATGTCATTTAATGAAACATTACGTACAATCTTAATTAAATTTCTACAATTATCATTGCGATATGAGAGAATAAGAACAATTGCAAATTATTTACTGTATTTCTTTTTAAATGAGTGCTAATCCGTTTGTCTTACTTAAAATAATGACAAAATTAATTGCAGTATATCGACAATTAATTTCTAGCCATCTATTTGATGCCTCAAACGTGTCCAATCCTAATGTTTGAATGAATTCTTTGGCTTTTTCTTGAAGCAAAACACCGCTTATAGGAATGTTCTTTATATGAGCAGAGCGGAACCATTTTATGACCACTTCGTCGATTTTGCTTGTTTCAGTTTTACGAAACTTCAAATTCTTCGAATTTTCGTTTGAATTCACCATCACATTTTTCTAATCTCATCTTTGTCCTTCAAAAGTTCACTTATCTGAGTTTTTCCAACTTTAAAACGTTCAGCAAGACAACGCACACTCAGCTTTTCTTTTTCAGCAACTTCAAGAACATCAATTTTTTCTTTCAGTGCCAATCTCTTCCTTTTTGACGCCATTTTAATTCGCACTAAATTTAATCAACACGTTTATAGGATAGCTTTATGAGTTATTGAAATTTACAAAGCAACTGCAGTGAAAAAAAGGGCCTCTGATTCGTGCATTGAATCATGGTGGACACAGATACAATATATCAATGTATGGGACACCGATGTAAATACAACCATGATGTGTTTGTCGACATGTTAATCGAAAAAAAAAAAATTTTTTTTTACAGTTAAAATAACTGTCCGCTATTCAGAGTGTCCGCTATTCGGAGTGGATAACATGGAATGTCCTATTGTAAGGGACTGGGACCCGCAATAATGTCCGCTAATTAGAGGTGTCCGCTATTCAGGGTATCCGTTAAAGGAGGTAACACTGTATATATAAATATATAAATGCAGTCGTTAGCTGAAAATTGCTGTCCGTTGTACCAAAAATCTCCAGACATAGGCAAAAGTCTCAAAATTTTCTGTTTGTGTATTCCATACATAAGGATTGTTTTGCTCACATCGAATGTGAGAGCACATGTCTAGTGTCATGCCCAAACATGCCTCACTTGTTTATTCCTTCACATGGTCTATGTTAAGCTTTGTGATTCTGCCAAAAGAGGGATCTATAGGCGCTTTTCTTTGGACAAAGGCACATCAATTACAGAAGAAAGAATCCCTATGTATGGCAATTTTCTGTATACGTAGGATGTTTGTTTCGGAAACAAAATTGACTGAATTATAATCTTTCAGAACTAAGTTAAATCATAATCAATCTCTGAATATGTCACTATTTTAAGTTAATATTTGTCGTAGTTCTTGCTCCCATACTCAAACACTTGTTTTGTGATGGCCTGAATGAGGATGAATCGACCGAAAATCGTTCGGTCGGATCCATGTGCATAGGGCTTAACGGGAGCTCATGAGACCAAAATGATCATATTGAAATGAAAAAAGGTAAGGTGAATGAGGGTGTTTTGGAACACAATTTACGTATAGGGTGATTCAGTCCGAAATTTACATATTCAAAACACCCTCATTCACCTTCATCTTTTTTCATTTCAATGTGATAACTTTGGTCTCAAACGCTCCCCTTAAAAGCTCTTTACATATGGATCCGACCGACCGATTTCGGATCCATGTGCAATGGGCTTAAGTTAATGAATTCTATTAAATAACCAATTGAAATTTAATTGTCAATCACATCTTGATGTCAATCACATCTTGATAAGGTTTAGGTAAAAACAGTTCCTTATAAAATCTCGGATTAATTTCTCGATGAAATTTTTTCCAATGAAGATATTTGCTCAAATCCTTTCTATTTTTTCATTTACGGAGTTTCTAACTAATTGACAATACCTCAGATATTGCATAGTTTTACAGGCTGCAAAGCTACATTTACGTTCTGAGTTAATAGAAATTGTCTATGTAAGCAGTATTGTTATTATTCAAAAGGAAAACGATAATTAAATGAAATAATTCAAAATTACACGTTTTTTTTTATATAGTACAGAAGTAAATTACAATTTTTTTTCTTTAAAAGAATGTAAAAAATTCTGTTCAATGTTGTTTGCTGTAGCAATAATACTACTTGTGTATAGCCTATTGTACAATGGACTGAATTTTTTACCCTTAAAAGATTAAAGAAAAGCTATTTTAGGTAATGATAGGTCAGTCCAACCTTCTGAGCACCATCTATTGCAGAACAGCATTTTATTTTGTAATTTTTAAAAATATTTTAATGTTAGATATTTCCAGCGTTTTTTTAATTTAGATACCATTGGATAACGAAAACAATATTTTTAAAAAATAAAATTTTATTTAAATGCGGCAATGCACTCCAGAATTAATTGATCGACCAGACCATGTTCATATAAGACAAACCAAATGTATTATCTTTTACGGGTCAGGGACACAGCTCTCCAAGGTCCAGATAACTTCCTGTACAAATAGACGTACTTTCGCCGGCATTTCCAATGTCACATTGCGAAGTAGTGCTTTCCTGCATTGCTTTCCTTAAACCAGTCTAACAAGGGAATGGTTAGGTTTGTCAGATCGAAACATCCCTTGAAATTTTTATCATTTATTCAGGATCTTAGAGTTGACCTATACCAAATTTTAGCTCCTGTTTTTGCACTGAAAGGGGGTCCAAAAAAATTGTAAGAGCTGAGAGCTTGCTGCACTGCGGGGAAGCATCGGGCAGCTAATGTGACATTGGAAATACCGGCGACAGTACCCCATTCATTTATTTTCCTCATAATAAAATAAGAGCATAAATAAGCATAAAAAGCTAATAAAAAAATAGACATGTAAACTGACAAAATCAATCTTTTAATAATAGAATTTTTTTTGTTTTTGTTTTAATTTGTCAATGTTTCTTTTTATTTCTTACGATAAAAACGGTAAGAAATAAAAGTATTTTTTTCTTCACTATAATAAATCTACATTAATAGAGTTATTGAGATGCAATCTTGGCATAAGTGAAAATCATCCGTTGCCTGGCAACAGTCTGCTTCACTTAAAAGGCAGGATAAAACCATCATGCATATAAATTTATATCCTGACTAGCAAACCTATGATCACGTGATCTTGGATTCTTGAGATAATTTTCTCACAACCCGCTAGCGCTACTCTGAAACCAAGTTTGATCCGAAGTCACGTGACTTGCTATTGATTCACTTAGATAAAAATGAAAAATGTGAGCATCTCGGAGACCCGGGAAGTCCATAAAACCCCCAATAACTAAAATTATACATTATCTTTTCAAATCTATGTAAAGCTTTTGAAGATGGGTGTTTAGAAAGGATAAAGGTATATCGGTTCGGGAATGTGCGTTATATATAATCAGTTGTGAAATTGACTCACAAGGAGCACCTCTTGAGTTCGAACAAACAAATACGCACCAAAGTTTAGAGGATGATCATTTTCTGATGTCTGAATTCACTGTTTTTCTGCAAATCTGTGCAGTTGTCCACTAAAGGTCTCTTTCCTCATACATGGAATCCGTCGCTCGCCTCTGCTATGCCAGTCGAGATTCTGCAAGTATATCTGTATCGCATTACTTAAGGTTGTTCGTTTAGATAGTAAAACGAGAAATGGTTCGAAGATTGGTAATCAACCTAGCTAATGTATTGACATTGTTTGAGGTCATGTTACGACGACAAGTGAGCCAAGAAGATGGTATTTCGCATGTTTTCTGGTTTCCTTGATATGTGAAAACCAGTTGGAAACGGATAGTGTCGTAACTTTAGAATGCAGATTCTACGATGATGGTGATGAAAGTAATGAAGAGCAATTCATTGAAAGCAGTAGTGACACTCAGTTTGATAAGATGGAAGCACTCAAAGTGAATACAAAACTTCTCCGGTAAAGCAGTCTAAAGTCCCAAGTGTCAGCGCAATGTTGATGACAAGACATTAGAGAATATCTTCGATGATTATCACTTCCGAGGCTAGAACACATATGGCAAGTTCCTGAAACGATACCCAAAAATAAAAGCTAAAAGTAAGAAAACTGGCCAAAGGTAATGAAGTCAGAGACGTAACACTGACCTATGTACAGATTTGCATGGAGATCCGATTCTTCAGCGTGTCCCTTTGCTCTTGTGAAAAACGACCATCACCAATTTTGATATGTATTTGTTTGTTCGAACTCAAAGGTTTTCCTTGTCAGATATAATTTCACCTGTAGCATTTCCTCTTCTAAGTGTGAAGAGTATGAATCATTAAATCCACATTCAATGTGTTAAATACGCATTAGATTATCAGTTAATTTATGATTGTGATATCTTTGCTTTTTAAAGCAAATAAGTTCGTTTAGTAAATGAAGTAATCGTTACAGATAATCCTAAGATTTTTATCTCAAAACTTTTATGTAAAATTTGTATTTTAATAAGAGTGATTTATGTTGTTTGAAAGAGATTTGGATGAGAGGGATATCTATATGAGGCGCTCCAAAAGTTTTGATTCCGTTTTTTTTTCTCACTAATGATATACAACAATGTTTTGAAAGTTACAGGAAGCATTTCTGAAGTTTTCCGCTCTGAGGAAACTGAGAGCGGAAAAACTTCATAGAAAATGACCAGTTTTGCAAGCAATGCAAACACAATGCACACAAGCACTCAAACGAAGGAAGCCATTCTTCCTCATCCGTCCGTCGTATATCCCAGAGCTCGAATTTTGAGAAGCACTGCTCAGTCAATGCGGAGTTCCTTTAAAATTGGGACATTCCAAAGAAATTATCGAAGATTGAAAAATTTGGGAGGCGTTGGTAGGGATTGTAACCAGAGCCGCGCCAAGCGGGGGTGCAAGGGTTGCACGGCACCCGGGCGGCACGCCCTTGGGGGGCGGCGGGAGGCAAATACTTTAGTGTAGAAATTTAGCTTGTTTAGGGGCGGCAACTTTTGCCTGGCACCCCGGCGCCAACATACCTTGGCGCGGTCCTGCTCGCAGCAAATGAAAATGCACGAAGACAGTGCAACGCATCGGGCATGTGTACAGACACTGATCAGTGGACGACACACACATGGTCAACTCGACAGCTCTATGAAATTCAGTTCAACAAAGAACAAGACAAAGTTCTGCAAAGAGTAGTATCAGTGATCAAATTCCTCTCATCACGTGGATTAGCTTTTCGCGGTGATACAGGACTCCTTGGTTCTCAACATTATGGCACTACTTGAGAATTTTAGAGTTACTGTCTGACAGATCAGTCATGACGAATGAGATGTTTCATTCTTCTAGAGTCCGTGACAATAGCCTCTTTCAGATGCTTCTCGCAAAATGTTGACACACTATTTTACAAAGCAGCTACAGGCAAAATTATATTCCACGTATAGAAGAGTATTTTCAGTGGAAGAGCAAGTAGAAGAGTATGGAATTCGAAATTATTACTTGTCATTTAGTAAAGCATCCAATACACGAGTTATTTATATGGAAACGACAGATAAAAGAAAAAAATATAAAGTCCCAACTTTCTTTTAAAGGTCCTTTTCAGGTTTACCGTATTAGACGGAAGAGTTGTCAAACAGTAATTGAAATACATTCGCAAAACAATAATCATTGAAATTGAAAAATTGTAAATTGAATTTCAGAAGTTTTCTGTCGAATCACTTTCAAGGTCATTGTGAAGAAAACCAATTGATTATGTAAATAAATAATCAATTAATGTATTGTATATAGTTTTAGCATAAACCTTTTTAAAATTAATTTATGTGTGAGTCCCAGTTGTTTCTTAATGTAAAATATAATATAAACACACGTTAAAATCTTTTTAATTTTTAGTAAATAAATAAATATTTAAGCTTTATTTAAGTTGAAATTTCAAAATTAATTAATTACGCAATTTTTGAAGTAAGTTGCAGATACAATAATGATATATAGATGCTTCATTAGAACTTAACAGGATGTAATTTTAACATAATTTTAATACCTCAGAAGAGAAATAATAATTAATTGGGGATATGTTCTTAAATTGAACATATTAAATAATATGAATTACAATGATAAATATGACATGAATTGTCTGAACATTTACATTTACGAATATTTTTTTCCTGTGTTCTGATATTTAAAAAAATGTTATTTCACTGAACGATATCACAAAAAAAAACAAAAAACTATATATATATTTATGATAACAAATTACTAAATGGAACATTTTTAGCAATGTATATTACTAAAATCCTTTATTTCTCTGTCTGTCTGTCTGGCGCAGTTTTCTGTGAGAATAAAAAATAGAAAGAATTTTTTCAATGAAACATCCGCGACAGGAATCGAACCTGCAACCTTCTGATCCGAAGTCAGACATCTTACCCATTAGGCCATGGGAACTACAACTGTTTTTACATTGCTTTTTTGACTTATCTGTCAAAACTGAACTGACTTTGACTGAAAAGTAACAATCTATATTCCTAAAATCTTTTATTTGTCTGTGTGTCTGTGTGTCTGTCCGGCGCAATTTTCTGTGAGAATGAAAAATAG
>JAFIDM010070489.1:0-13670 GCA_023159025.1 Thereuonema tuberculata
CACCTTTAGCACTCAAAACAGCCTGAATTCGTCGAGGCATGCATTCCCCAAGATGCTGAAAACGTTGTTGAGATATTGTGTACCATGCAGACATGAGTGTGTCACGCAGTTCCTGAAGATTTGATGGAGATGTAGGCTTGCAGCAAACACACCGTTCCAGCTTATCCCATAAATTTTCAATGGGGCTGAGATCCGAGGACTGAGCGAGCCACTGCAGCAAGGAAAAGTCATCGTCATGTTCCTCAAACCATCCCATAATGATGCGGGTTTTGTGTACCGGCGCCTTATCCTGCTAGAAGTAACCATCTGCAAGAGGATAAACTATTCGTCGCATTAAACTCTTGATACTCCGTTAGATTACTATATTTTACCATTATCGCTGTGGTTCGGTTTCTCAACTGGTGATGGGAGGTCTATACTGCTGTATTTATAGTCTCAACTGTCCATGTGACTTGCAAATGAGTGGAACGTACCATTTGTGCGCACAGCAGTGGTGTACCTAATAAAGTGGCCGAACAGTGTAAATATCATTATTTCTGATTGAATATTTTCTGAAACCTTTTTTATTTTAATGCCTTTAAGTTACTCTAATCTCTTAAAATATTTGAATAATGTCCTTTTACGTGAGTGAGTTGTTTATTTTTCATGGGTTCTCTTAAAAAGATTCAGTATATAAATCAAATGGAATTTTGGCTCCTACTTAATGCAATATCTTCACAATTATTCTGTTTAGTTTTAAGAATTATTTCATTATTACAGATTCCGCCTGATGGTTTTTGAAAAATCTATAAAGTATAAATTTACATAAAGTAGTAAATTTGTTTGTTCTTTTAAGGTCCAAAAACTGGTGCTTGGTGCGATGTAAGCGAAATATGTTGTAAAGGAGAAAGGCAGTCTCCTTACGCTCTTACTCCGAAAATATACAAGCAGTATGATTTATATGATTTTAAATTGAATGATTACGATAAGGAAATTCAACTAACTGGCTTAAACAACGGTAAAACAGGTAAAGGAAATATAATTAAGATTATTCTTTACAATGTTTATATTACTTTGAGTTATGTTACATTAACAATCGTCTGTTACTCTTTTATTTTTAGAAAAGGCTCGAGATATTATATTATGATGCCGTTCCGGTGTGCCCGAGCGGTCTGGGCGGCTGTCTGCAGTGCGGACGTTTTGTCGGAACCTGGGTTCGAATTCCGGGCGTGGCTTGGCTGTTTCAATTTCTTTCCTCTGTTTGTCAGTCTCTTCTTCACTTTCTCTTCGGTCTGAAGCCTTGCCATAACGGCTTCCTGAGGAAGGCCCCGGAACACCCCCTCAGTATCTTTCCCAGGCGGTTCTGGAGTTCCAAATGAATTCCATAGAATGTGGACCTATGGACCGTACTAAGGATGGATTATATTATGGTTTAAAAGAAGGAAACTAACTATAAATCAAAATTTGTTTAAAGTATAATGAATTAAAGTTAAACTGGAAGTTCACTTTCCCAGCTACAATGGTGAGTCAAAAAGTAGCCTTAATATGACCATAAAAATTTAAAATCTCGTAGTAGAGAATTCTCATACAGATATGTTATGTCTTGCCACTTGAGGAATCTACATATACTTTGGCCTATGCGCCGTCTGTGATGTCAGCAAGCCAAAGCCAAGATGGCCGCGCAGTTAGAAGAATGCTCCAAAGATGAGCAGCGTGCAGTTATCTGGTTTTTGGGCAGTAAGGGTGAAAAACTGGCAGACATTCATCACAGGATGCAAAGACAGTATGGAGACAGTTGTTTGTCGCTTCAGCAAGTTTACGAACGGCACAGGAAGTCAAAAAGTAGGGTATCAAGTACGACTGATGCAGCTCGCTCCTGGTCTGCGTCACACTACGAATGTGGCTGACATTATCGCTCCAGTGGAACGATTGATATGGGAAAACCGGCGGATAACAATCAACGAGATGGCTGAAATAGTATTCATTAGTCATGACTTGGCATACCACATCTTCACGATATGCTAAGTACCGCAAAGTCTTCTCTAGGTGGATATCAAAACAACTTGCCCCCAAAATCAAAGAACTTCGTGTGGATGCTTGTGAAACGCTATTGCGACATTATGAAAGTTGATGGGGATGACTTTTTACGGTGTATCGTCATTGGTGACGAATGCTGGGTCCAATATTACCAGCCAGAGAATAAGCGAGCAAGCAAGGAGCGGCGACATTCATCGTCATCGCCGAAACCAAAAACATTCTGCACAACTCCGTCGGCCTGGCAAAGTGATGCTCACGCTCTTCTGGGACTGTAAAGGTCCAATCCTGGAACATTAGATGCCCAAGGGATTTACTGTGAACAGTGAATCGTATTACGATCTGCTTCAGAGCCATTTAAACCAGCAATCAAGTCAATTTGAAATTCGCCAATGTTTGAAATTGCCAAACCATCGTAATCTCTTATCAAACTTAAAGAATAACCTGGATTTCGTCAGTTTCAAGTTCACAAAAAAAAAATATGTATTTAACTATGATTTGGATTGAATACTTCTATTTTGTCTTAACGTAAAGAATAATTTCCCTAGCTTGACTGTTGAGAACTTTTCCTCGACGAAATGTTGAATGTGAAGCAGCGACCGCCATTTTCTCTTCTATTTGAATGTGAGCGAACGGCCAGGAAAGGAAAATCTACAATCTGCGTTGCATTCTGGGAGTTTCAACTCTCGAGGCGAGCAGTATAGTAAAATGTTTATCAATATTCTAAAAAACGGAATTAAAATATATTTATAAAAACTCCTATGAATTCATAATAAGTGAATATAATTTTATGGTAAAGCATAAATTTAAAGGCGACACATAATAATGACAAAATTTCAAAATAAAAAAAAAAAAAGAAAGTACTTTAACGGAAAAAAGTTAGGAAAAAAAACAAAATGAACGTTTGGAAAACAAGAAAAACAAAAACAAAAAATCCACGCGGACATTGAGAAAAAAAAGATGAAGAAGAAAAACAAAACAAAAAATTAGTATAGCAGATACACAGATTCGAAATGATAACATTCACCATATCAATCAGAAAACTTACCAATTACTCCACAGCTGACAATTGAAATGAAATGTTTCCATTTGTGATATTTAAGCTAATAACGGAAACCTAATGAAAACAATGCCAAATATCTGGAACATATGTGGTAAGTTGGTCCCTAAAAATATCCTATTCCTTTGTTATATGGGCCTCTGATAAAATCCGTTTGGCAACCTGGCCTTCCGTTCGGAAGTTGTTAAGAGGATACAATAATAACAATGCCAAAAATCTCGAACTTGGGGGGGGGGGGGGAATTGGCCCCTGAAAATACCCCTTTCCTACGATGTTTGGATGTTTGGGACGATGGTGAAATCCGTTTGTCGATCCGACCTTCCGTTCGGGAGTTGTTAGGGTGGACAGACACCGACGGACGGACAGGACAAACGCAATAGCTGCCGATTTTGGTCGCTATCACAGCAGCTCCCAAATGGGTCACTAATAAAAATGAGGGAAGTTAATACTTAAAGAAAACGCTTTTAGTGAGAAATATAAATTCTAAAAGTAACTGCGTTCAATTTATGTTCAATTCAAAATTGACAATTAACTGAACTGTTACTCGCGATGTTAACAGAAGTCAAGAGGAAATTAGAATCACTAACATTCAGTAACTCATTAAAGAACATCAGAATCTAAAAAAATAAAACAACCTCAGAGCGAAAAACTAAAGAAAAGCAGACAGTTTTTACTTAAAATGGTTTCAGTCAAAGCATTATTTTAAAGTTAATATTTGAATGTGGGAAAGTAATTAAGATTTTATTAGTCTTTGAATTTTTCATTTTTTATCAAACGTACTTTAAAAATTTTGTTTCTACTTGTTAAAATAAAAGATAAAATTCATATATCTAATTACAGAATTAACAGCTATTAGATCTGTAACAGCTTTAATTAAAGTTAAAAGTTATGCTTCAAAATTTCATAATTTATCAGTAACTTAAAAGTTAAGTATATGTTGTTTAGATAGAAAATTAAGCTGAAACTCAGCGAAAAGAAGAATCATTCTATTTGAATTTGATGGAAAACCTAATAAATTGTTTATATTTCGAAGCCTACCTACATTTTTAAGGAGGTAGTTTTGTAGGACTATAAATTTTACTTAGGTCATCCAATCAAAAATGAATTTGCTTTTATTCCTCAGTTGTATTCACGCTAAATGACAGCAGTGTACAACCCATTATTGGAGGAGTGGATATGAAGACAAGGAAGTATAAATTTCACTCTCTCCAGTTCCACTGGGGAAAGAACGGGACTACGGGTTCTGAACATGCATTCAACGGCCCCAGACACAAAGGGGAAATGGAGGTATTAACATTTCAACTAACTTTTGTATATTTTGAATTATAATAAGCTGAATTTACTTAATATTATTATTATTGAAGAAACAATTTGCGTAATAACAATTGTATAATAGCAAATGTAATTTTATTGCTAGATAATTGTGTAGTAAGTATGTAGCCTAACAAACGTGGAAGTACGGCTCTTCTTATTATGGTTACTATAAAGTTCAAAATTTAGTAAACAACTGTCTCACGGAGATCTAGGCAATTAAAATAATTCTGGAATAATAAGAATATTTTCCGTTGTCCTTCTAATTTTATAAACAGAAAGCGTCTGCATTCCCTTCCAAAATACTAGCGACCCTTTTTTAGGATTATTTTAATAGAGATCATTGATTACTTTACATTAGCATTAACTTTACCAAAATATGTAAATTATAATTGCTAGAATGAGAGATTTTCTTATTCCGAGTGAAATTTGTGATTATTTCATCTTAGTGCCTTGTGAGTTGGTCAGAAAAAATTTGAGACTAACTGTAACAAGAAAAAAACCAATAACGAACCCCCATGATCTTTATTTTTTCAATAGTCATGTTTTGAAACGTTCGATTTCGTTACCTTCTTGCTAAGATATTTCAAAGATACTGATCTTATAAGCGAGAGAGAGAGGAAAAATAAAGCACGTAAACAATTATAGATTCTTTAGGACCTATATATGTTTTATTGCGTGGCGGAACAGAGAATAGACAAGTTAAATAGTGAGAGATAGAAATCAATTGATGTATTTGTATAAAATTCAAGCGAAGGAAAGAATTGAAAGAAAGAAAAAAAAACAAAGAAGTTTGTGTGAAGATTTATATAAAAAATTAAAAGTTAAATGAAAATTAACAAAATTTAAATGTGAATAAATAAATAAATAAGTGTAAATATGAAATAATATTCCTATAATGCTGAAAATGTTAGCGGAACGCGAATCGGAAAAAAAAGCCAAACAAAACAAAATATGCTAGTACATAACTTAAGAATAAATATTAAAAGTGGAAGTAGTGGAAAGGAAAGCTTTTTATATGTGAATTTGTAATTAATATACTCTTCTCCTCTTCGCATCTCCATTCTAGCAATACTCTTTTTATTTCTGTTTACTCCTCAGAAACTAGTATAAGAAACTTACTTAATTAATAGAGTTGCATTACATTGCCTGCCATCATTAAGTAAGTACTCCCGAATGTAACCAACAATGAGAAAACCAATGAGCATAGTGAGAATTTACGCAAATGAATATGACAACCGCTAGGGGGTTTCAAAGCCGCAGAATCAGAAAATGCAACATATCGTAAATCACTTTGGCAGCTAGGATATACATGTTTTATGACCGTAATAAAGACGATCAGAGCTAATGTAACATTGCAATCAGCCGTTTTCCTATTGAATGTTGATATGAAATATCAAAACGTGATATGAAATTTAAGTTATTGTACATTTTAAATTCTAACATTTGTTTAATGATAAACAATTCTTGATTCTCTTAATGTAGGTCCAACTGGTGCATTACAAGAAAAAATTCAATGATTATGACGAAGCTGTAAACTCCAATGAATCAGATGCCTTAGCCATAATATCAATACTATATGCGGTTAGTGACTGTTTGATTGTTAGCAAGTTTTGAGAAAAACAAGTACAACAAATTATAAATACAAACCGTCATATTCATGTTCTTATATAATTAAATTCTCTCCATTTTAAAATAAAAATATTTGATTGTAAATACATTACATGATGTGTATATGTAAGAAAACATTAGACGTTTTTGGCCACTACTCCTCCGAAACCATAAGACACAGAAATCCCAAAAAGGTGTAAATTGTTAGGTAAAATATTAAGGATGGCTAATTTTTATTTTTCATCCGCGTGGGTGAACCGGATGTCACGTGACTTCAGGTCAACTTCTCAGTGACGTGAACGTTGACCGCGACCGACTACCTATAAAAAGTTTGTCTCATTCAAATATTATAAAATATTATAAAATAATATTCTTCAATAAATGTGAAACTCAGCTGTTGCTTTAGATGAGAATTTCTTTTAGCTAATGTTCAGGTTTTAGATTATGTTGCCTATCAAAGATGCAATTCATCTCTTTGTCCTGGACAGAATGAGAATGTGACAATTTTTTTTTTAGTCTTAGAAAGGCTTACAGATATGGTATTTGTGAATTGCTTACTGATGCATATTATATTAGTACAAGGATACAACGAACTACAAAATAAATTTTCAGGCCGTTTTTTAAAATTGGCTCCCTAATATAGCAGTGGTAAGTGGAAGCAATAACTTGTTCAGTGACAATGTGATGGCCTACTTTAGGAACATGCAGAAACGTCGCCAAAATGAAACTACATTGGAAAAGAAAAGAGGGAAAAGTGAACTAAAACCCTCAAACAGTATACTAAGAGGTAGAAGATAGAGAGAACACAAGAAGTACAAGTATTCGGTGTGTTTATGGAAGATGACTTCCCTTACAAACAGTAACGCTAAGAGACAGAAGATAGAGAGAACATCCAAAAGTACAAGTATTTTGTGTGTTTATGGATGGTGACTTTTCGCTTCTCTCCACCAGTCACACATGACATCACCACTCCTCCTCAGATTCAGTAAATGCAATTTTAATTTTATTAGACAGTATTTACGTATTTTATTTATTGTTTTCATGCGTTAATTCATTATTTAAAGCGTACAATTGTGTTTAATTCCCTTCCATTGTTTCTAAGGATGTAACTGATTCTGACTTCGAACAGTTGAGAGTTCGAAACGGCCTCCAGAAACGAATTACATTCGAAGTACGAAGCACCACTGTAGTTTTTTGGAAGATCTTAAATTTCAAATAAAAATGCCTTTTTGAGTCGAGCTGAGATTCTGGGACGGCAGTTTCGAGCTTGTTGGGCTCAGCCAGAGCTACTCAGCGAGTGCAAGACTCAAAAGGCGTACGAGGTGAAGAATTGGAAATTCACGATGTAAACAGTGACCCCTCAATAACTAAAAACAAGAACAAAATGTGGAATCTTAAATTGCAATGAGTTTTTTTTAATTGAAATAGGATTTTGGCAAATTGTTTTACAAGAAATTTGAAGAGTATTTCTTTTAACTCATAGAAAGTATTTAATTGTATATATTTGTAATGTAATTCGTGTTTCAGATTCTTTATTCATTGTTGACACAAACATTGTTCGCTCCCCGTACTTGCGCTTTTATGCTTTCGTCTGCTTTCCTTCTGTGTAATATTTCTGTAATATATTTCATTCTCTCTGTGATTATTTTCTAATTCTATATCTTCACCTAGAACTAGTCACGGCATTCATAGGGTTCCTTACTTTTGATTCCCGCCAAATTGTCGCCAAAGAAACATTTGTGCTCAGTTTTAACTTCGGGAATGGCTCGAGAAAGTTTCTCGGACAGTCCACAAAGGCAATCAAGTCATGAAGCCCATTGTTTACCTGTTAAAAGCTTTCTTCCAGTTCTCACCCTGTTTTAAAGCCCAAACCACAACAGCATATTTTTCAACATTATTTTCATCATTGACGGTCTATGATCGTGTGATTTGCCTCTGTTGACCATTTTCATCACTGATTCCATCATTGGAAAAATTTAGGAATTGCGCTATTCGCAACGTTGTTTTCAATGATGATCATGAGTGAGCTCCAATCAGAACCGACCAGCGCCATTTTGTCCATCGCTTCGACTGAATCGATGGATAGTTATTATGAATTAAGTAGCACAGTGAGGAGATTATCTTTCGAAAATAAACAATATTTTTACTGAAATAAATTAATTCTATGCATCAGAATGTGCAGATGTCAACTTTTTAAAGAGAGATTTCATTTCTTTTTGAGCTTCGTTACGGTCGCAGGGGATTGTCGCTATTGTGAATCGAAATTCACCTCGCTTTCGCTTAAATAGTAGAGATGCTTGAATACAATATACAATTACTTTTGAACAGATTGACAGCTTGCTAAAAGTCATTTCAAATTCTACCCAAATAGCAATGCCGAAACACGATTTTAACCTCTAAAAAAAGATTAAACGCCGTCTTTTCGTAACAGGGAGTTGGCTGGGAGTTGCCGCCAACTCTTTCGAGATCAACTCTGATTGGCTAGCGCTCTGCCAATCATATGCACTGTTTCATCATATTTCGTCGATACGGTGCAAAGCAAGGGTGGCGAACCCTTCACTGAAAACAATGATCATTTCAGTGTAGCAAAACAATGTTGAAAAAAATAGGCTGGTGTGATCTGGGCGTAAGTGCCTCTAGAATCTTCTATCAACGGGGGAAAACAAAGGAATTGCTGGTCCTGATGTCACAACAAATGAGCTGTGCCTGAAGCAATAGGGGGAAGGAAATGCTTCACTACCTCCCCTCCCATGGATATAATGCTGTACCCCAAGAGAAAGTGAGAGCGTTTTGCCGATGCGCGTACAGGAAAGACCGCCCAAAGCTCACGATGCCGGCAGAGCTGCTCGTCAGGAACCCCACACGCCTTAACCTTGCCGACGTCAGTCCCCGAACGAATGCCGGCGACAGCGTGTGGACGATAGCTGCAAAGAAATTACCCAAGGTGCTGCGGAATGCAATACCGTTAGCCGCTACCCCTGTCCGCCTTCATTGTCTTTATGTTGCCAACTCCCCTTGATTGAAGTCGCCGGAAACCTCGAACATACGCCGTGTATGCAGGCTGCGCCATTACGGAAGAGAGTCCACGAAACGGCTTCGCAAATACCAGATCTTCGCTGACCTTCCGCCGCCTGACCTTCGACCGCCGACCATTGGAAAGCAACGACCCCGAGCGATCTTCCCAGGGCCCTTCTTAGCGCCCTGACTCCTGAAACGTCCCGTCCGGTTCAATCCACGGGAGTTATAGGGGATACAGGATCTCCCCTCGACGACCGGGCTAAGAACGTTCGTCGGACCTACCGGCGATCCCCACTCCTCTGTACTGCTTCCTCTAAGCTCCCCGATTCTCGGACAGTTTGGAGAGACCTTATGACCGGTTGTATATAGTACTTGCAGACGTTTATCTATTCTTTTAATTTAATAAAATCTTTTTTGTTAACCTTCCTCCTGTTTACGTCTCACTATTCTTTACCTGAAAGGCGCGGGCTACTTGTGAATTCCCGCCGATTAGCTAGCTTTCCACGGCACCAGCCTCCTCACTCACCCCTTACACATCTTTTCCTCTTATCCCGTGATCGTGGTTTGCTTTGGGAATGCATTCGATTGGCGTGCGCTTAGAAACAACACGTAACATTATACCAAATTTCTGTGTCTCTCGCAAGATAAAAGCTTCCAGTCTGCTGGATGAGTACTAATGAATGAAAGTCAATCCATCCGTGATCAGAATGGTTACTGGTTAGATAAAGAATTTTTTTTGAAAGGTCTTGCGTTTACATTTAATCTTTTCTGAAATCTTATAATTAGTATATTCTAATATCTTGCTGTTTAGTAATGCTTGCAAAAAAAAAAAAAGAATTTATTTAATACTTACCTAAAGACGATTGCAGCTGTAAAAGAATTATCATGTAGATGCTGATATCAACTTATTGTAACAAAACAAGAACTGAAATTTAAAATCTAAGTTTTTTCAACATACCCAACATCAAACATAAAATTCTTGCTAATTAAAAAAATCCAACTCTAGCAAACCTACGATCACGTGGATTCTGAGTCAATTTTCTCATCACCAGTGACCGCGACCTCTTTCTCAGAGCCAACGAGCGCGTGTCGGAGATCTCATGTTTGATCGTAACACACGTGACTTCCGGTTGACCCACATAGACAAAAATGAAATGTGAGCATCCTCAATACTAGATTTAGCAACCTTATTTGTATTTCTGTTTCTTATTGTTTCGGAGAAGATTGGGCCAGAAAAAAATCAACTTTTTTTTTATTAGTGTAGATATATACCACAAAAGATTGTTATTGAACCTAAAGCCAAAGCTCGGTATCTTAATCCTTACTGATATAATCGTAATTTAGTATAGACTAGTCTTCTTTGAAGATATATAATCTGATTAAGATAAATATCCAAGATATATATATATATATATATATATATGTATTTATATTTTTATAGATCTATAAGACCTTCAGTTAATTTGAGGTGATAATTACGATAAATTTAATTAGACAGAACAAATTTAGTAAATTTAAACATTAAGTAATTTAATGCAACTCACATTCACTTTTCCAAGTTTCCCCTCTCATGTATTAGGATGAGACCGTTTCTTACCTATGACCCTAGTATCACAAAATACCTCCCATTTAATGAAGGTAATTGAAAACTCAACTTATTTGAATTGACTTTTTCTCTATTCGTACATTTCTGTAGTCACAGTTGTATCTTGGAATATATTTCGAAGCTTTAAAGGTTTGATGATAATATTCAATATTCGAAAGTGTCGTTGCATTGAATGTTTAAGCTTAGTAAATTTATTCAATTTTCATGGCAGCTTCATAACATCACACCATCATTTATTTCAGGGTCACTGTCTAATTCTCTGTTTTTATTTCTTTCCATATAATATGTTAACAACAGATAGCCGAAAGGGTCAGTAACTTTTTTTTAAGAATTTTTGAAATTTATTAAAAGAATTTTTGAAATTAAAATAATTTATTATTTGTTAAAGTAAAGGAAAACATAGTGGCACCACGATAACTTGACGATCAGAAGGAATCCCACGTGATTATGACGTATTTATTTTTCAGCCAATCACAAACAAGCGCGCTTCAAAGCGCAGGGATCTCTTAATAATTTCGCTGAAAATATAGCCACAGAGTGGTGAGATAACAGTTAAATCTTACATTGAAAGCAGTCAACCAATAACTAATAGTACAGCATTTCCTTTAAATAGCGTTAAAACTAATTTTTTTTGTTCTTTCGAAACCTCTGAAAGAGGCTAGTGCTGACGTCATGGGGCTGAGGAATTTTTTCAAATTCGTCAAGTTATCCTAAATAAATAAATAGAATATAAATATATAATAAGTGCAAAAAGCAATTGTTATTGTGAAAAGAAAAAAAAAAGATATTAAACTTAAGCATGCAGCTGGCTTATCAAAGTTGGCTGATCAAAGGACGTTAATGAAGAATTTTTATGTTCAAAATGCGACAATTTTTCATAAATTAAGAGTTTAATCTGAATCTTTCTTTGTTTCAACGTTATAAGTCGTATTAGGTACATATCCACCCAATTTGGCCTAAATGCACTTTTTGTTTTTTGTTCATTTTCTATTTAAATATCCTCTCAAACCTATATCTTTAAATAAAGGAAAGGAAACGCAGCACTTGAATAAAAGGAGAAATTTCCTTTCTGATTAGATTATGGGAAGGAATTGGGAACGGCCGTTTCATCCTTCTATGGACTCATCAGCCCAATCCTCGCCTTCCATTAACAAAATCAGAAGGCAAGATCTTGTTAGTAAAAGTCACCGCCGATTGGGCTGATGAGTCAGTAGAAGGACGAAACGATCGTTCCCAATTCCTTCCCATAATCTAATCAGGAAGGCAATTTCTCCTTTTATTCAAGTGCTGCGTATCCTTTCCTTCATTTACTCATATTCACAGCACGTTAAATTTCTTTCCTGTATCTTTACTTGCCAATAAGTTGCTTTCTCAGATCCTTTCATTGAAAGGATATTTTTTTAATTAACATAGCTTAAGTAAAAATTAAATCTTAGCTAGACCATACATGATACAGTTACCTTATTTCCCAGCGATATATGGCGCTGTAACATTGTAGAGGATAATGCGAATGAAACAAAAAAATAAACCCAACAAAATTCCATTGCCACGGACGTCCTCATGTGAAATATCTCAGGACTTATTTAGTTTTTAACAAATCTCTGATCGAGGCATAACTTTGAAATTACAGCTGTAATTTTTTCAATTATGACATGGGACAAGAAAACATGAAAAAAAAAAATTCTAAACATTCATCAATTTTTGAAGAATATGAACCATATGAATATGGATTATAAAGTCTACACTGGAAATTCAATTGTAATTTGCTCTTTATTTTAATTGTCGTCTGTCAACAGAAATTTCACACTGTAAGGAATTAAGAGGAAGAACTTGAAAGATAAAAGCAACGTTATGTTTTCCGAAGATTTGACAAATCAAAGGAAGTCCAAATTAGAAAGCATTATCTTTTGTCTGCCCTTTGTAAAATCAAAATTAATATATCTATAATTAATAATATCTATAAATTATAATATAAATAAAAACAAATAAAAATTTCTGCAATTTTTATACAAAGATTCTGATTAGGTAGCTGTAGGACCGGGTATGGGGGTTATTATCACTGAACAGTTTCAGCTTGCTTCAGATTTGTATTCGAATGGTTTAAAATGGCTTACATTGCAAGAAATTTGAATAAAACAAAAGTGCTTATTGATTCAACTCACTTCCCTATTATATAAAAAATAAAGCATGAATAATAAATACTGTATTTATTTGCATTGTATTTACAGGTACAGCAGTTTTTTATTGAACGGAAGTTAACAGAAAATTCAAGTATAGCAATGACATCTATTGTAAATTCTTTACCAAACATTATAAAACCAGGACAAACAACCAATGTCGCTATCAAGCTAAAAGACCTGTATGCGACAAAATTCGTCCAGGGACTCTTTCATAACGGTACTGAAAGGTTCTTCGAAGGTTACATGGGGTCTCTGACTGCTCCACCCTGCTATGAAATCGTCCGTTGGTACATATACACACTCATGACTAGAATACCAGAAGATCAGGTAAGATAGAGAAATTTACAGGAAAATAAGGAACTGTTCTTGAAGTGTTACTCCTTTCATGGATTTTAATTATAAATTGTAGAAATTCATTTTAAATGTAAATAATTTTAAAGACTTAACACATAACACATTAAAAATATGATATTAAGAAAAATTATGGATGTTTTGCTGACATATCATGCTAAACTTAAATTACAATATATTAAATAATTAACATTAAATTCCAATTTTAAATTATGAGCATCAGTTATATATGCAGTAATGCTGGTTGGATATCAGTACTTGTTATTTTTATAAAGAAATTGGCAAAGAATTTATTAACGATATAACTTGTAGATGTTTCTAAAAAGCCGGAAAAAAAATTTATGTCATAGTTCTAAAGAAATTAAAAATTTTTTGCTTATGCTCTTGGATTTAAAAAAGGTACTTAAAAGATCAACACACCATCCTAAAAATAGACGTAATTTAAAATTGTAATTTAAAAACGCAAGACGCCATTTCGTCTCGTACTACATTGATAATGTAGTAGTACGGGTACATTGAT
>JAFIDM010070491.1:0-11005 GCA_023159025.1 Thereuonema tuberculata
TCAGTATACAGGTGCGTAGGCTTCATTTCTTGAACACTAAAGAAGATGTGAATGTTAGATGATATAGTAACGCTGTTCTGTACCCCTAAGTGGGTTCTTATGCAGGTGCACTAGACGAAACATTTCACCAATAAGAAGATTTCATACAGAGCTATCTATATTTCAGTATCTTCAAGAAAAGACCTATGCATGCAGGAATTGACCAGTCAGGTCTCCCGTTGTTAATCCTCTCAAACAAGTGAGGAATGCTCTTGTGACATTGCTTTCCATCTTTCTCTTTGCTCAAGAAATGCAGAGGCATAGAAGAGCTTTTAAAGAGGAAACTACGCTGCTTATTAAGTTCCACAAGATACCATCATTAACAGGATGAAACATTGCCATAAGGCCTTTGCGTTTACTGTGCATCGACTATTCTTAACACTAATGTACTTTGGTTATTTAATTTAAACATCTTATCTTAGATCTGGTCTTGTATTAATCCATTGTTTTAGGAAATAAGTCTATTGTACGAAATATTTTTGAATCATTAGATTACATAAATATCCTACAGGTTTTCACCAACTTTGAGAATGAATGAGATCAGAAAATATGTCTAAAAGAGATTTCTTACAAAACATGATGAATATAGGGTATATATAAACTCGGTTCATGGCGTCAGGTGCCGCCTTCCGAAAGAATCTGCAAGAAGTCCATTCCAGGTCTTCCGGTCAAGGGTCCATTCCTCTTCCAGACTTCTAATCCTCATTGCTTTTTTAATATCGTCCATCCAAGCCTTTCGTGGTCTTCCTCGTTTCCTTTTTTGATTAGTTTTGTAATCAAAAGCGATTTTGGGCAGTCTTTCGTCACTCATTCTTTTAACATGACCAAACCAAATTAATTGTTTTCTTTGAAGATCGTCCAAAATGTTTCCTTTTAATTTCATCATTTCTTTGATTCTTTCATTTCTTGTTCTTTCTATTCTTGATACCCTGCATGATCTTCTTAGGGCGTCCATTTCCACTGCCGCTAATTTCTTTTTTTCTGTCTCCGTAATTCTCCATCCCTCTGCCCCATATAACAAGATGCTCTTTACAATAGAATTGTATATATTATACTTCCTTTTCCTAGAGATCTCTTCACTCCACCAAATAGAATTTAATAGTTTTATAGCCTTCCTTCCTTGACAAATTCTGTTTTTAATTTCTTGTGAGTCTCTGCCTTCTCTATTAATGTCTACTCCAAGATACCTATAATGCTCACAGCTTTCTATTTTCATGTTATTATTTAGATTTAGGTCCGTCTCATTTCCTCCTATACATAGATATTTGGACTTGCTAACGTTCATGTATAGTCCCCATTTCTCATATTCTTCCTTAATTGTTATCGTCATTCTCTCTAAATCATTTTTACTCTTTGCAATTATGACTTGGTTATCTGCGAACTGCAGAGTAAACATTGACGTTCCTTTCACATTAAGTCCCAATCCTCTGCAGTTTTCTTTCCAAACTTTTAATGCTGCTTCAACATAAATTTTAAAAAGTGTTGGGGAGATACAACATCCTTGTCTGAGTTCTTTATCTGTTATAAAGCCTTTTGATAATCTTTGACCTACTTTAATCTTTGTTTTTGATTGTCTGTAAAGTTCTTGAATTGCTCTAATAATATTTAAATTTATGTTTATTTCCTTTAATACATTCCATAATTTTGCGATTGGAACATTATCATATGCCTTCGTTAGATCAATAAACAGAAGATGAATTTGATTTCCCACCGCCATTTCCTTTTCAATAATTTGTTTAAGACAAAATACATTATCCATACATGATCTTCCTGCTCTAAATCCACTTTGTTCTTCACTTTCTTTCATTCTTATTTCTTCTTCAAGAAAATCTTTTAAAATTCGTCCATACAGTCTACTAAACGTTGCTGTTACAGTAATGCCACGGTAATTTTCACATTTTTGTCTGTCTCCTTTCTTATAAATTGATGTTAAATATCCAATTCTCCACTCTTCTGGTGTTTCTTCTCCATTTAAACATCTTTCGAATAATTGTGTAATTAATCTTAGCAATTTATCTGTTCCATTTTTGATTAGTTCTGCTGATATTCCACCGGGACCACTTGCTCTTTGATTCTTTAATTTTTTAATTGCTGTTTTAACTCTCTCAAGATCCAATAGTATAGGTTGTTGTATGGTATCAATATGTCTATTTTTTACTTGAAATTCATTTCTAGTTTCTGTAAGCAAAGTGTTATAATATTCTTCCCATTTCTCAACCGATATTCCTTGCCATGAATTATTACCTTCTTTTCTAATATACCTTAAAAATTTCCATGCCTCTGTACATCGTCTTCCTCCTATATATGTCTCAATTTCTCTGCATTTTTTATCTCAGGATGTTCTTTTTTTCTCTATTACTAATTTCTTAGTGTCATTTCTAAAAGTTCTATAAATTTGTCTATCCTCTTCCTTTTTTGAACTCATCCACCTCAAATAGGCTTCTTTTTTCTGTTGTACAATCTTTTCAATGTCCTTATCCCACCAAAAGTTTTTTTGGGAATGTTTGCCTTTTCTTTTTTGTCCTAATGCTTCCTTTGCAGCCTTGTGTAAAGATGATTTAATATGTTGATATAGTTCGGTTGTATTAGTATAATTCCTTTCTTTTAGGAATATAGGGTACAGTGACCAAGCCCTGGCACCTGACCAAATACTAGCACTCATAATAACTTTTTCTGCTTGAATACCATTGGCTGATTTGTAGTTTTACTGCACTCACTAAATGCTGATAGGTTTCACTTTCACTTTTAGACAACTTTTGTTTTTGAAGAGGAAGCGTTTTATAATAAATAACACTCAATAGGTAATGATGCATTACGGTTCATGTTACGGTCCAGGTTTCACTTCGGCGAGAGTAAGAAGTTTACTGTGAAGACTTTGAAAATTAACAAATGCCGACTACTGTGAAGAAAAAAGAAAGAGACAACAGTGTGGGTACGTAATTTATGTTTTAAAGTTTAAGATTTCAAGCTGTAGTTTGACAGTTAATGTTTATTTCTGACATTGTGGAGTGGCAAAGCGGTCTAATACTCGCACGTGTTGACATAAAACTGGCATCTCGTGTCTTATTACTGGCACCCACTATAAACCAGATTTAAACCAAATCTGATAAGCCAAATCTGACTCTCGATGATAAGCACAGAAAGGCGCGAAAGATTAAAGATTCCTCTTCCACTCCCGGAAACGGAACCGCCACAAAAGCAAACAACAACATTAAATTACTGTAACCAGTACAGATTGAAAACTGCTAGGCACAAAAGGCATTTAATTATAAGAGATAAAACAAGACAAGGACTAAATAGTTTTAAATAGGACTGTTTAACGTGCAGGATTATCTCATAAAAAGAGAATTTCACATAATGCACACCGAGGTTGCTTTCACAACTTGGAAGTAACAGTACATATTTTTTTCAATCTGTACTGGTTTCATTAATTTATTATTGTTGTTTGCTTTTGTAGAGTTCCACTTCCGTGAGCAGGAGAGGAATACATACGCTTTCGCGCCTTTCTGGGTTTATCATAGAGTATAAATCTGGCTGATGAGTTCTAACAAGGACGAACCAGCTGCCCCAGAGTTCCTCGATGATGGCCCAGAGCGTGAAAGGAAACTCAATATGTATTCTTTTAATTCTCCTTTTTATGTAATTATATTCCTGCACGTTAAACTGTCCTATATTTATTTACAATTTCAAATTTCACAGAATAATGTTCTCAATTGAGCAATTTCAGGAAAATGTTCACAATAGGTTGCTTTGGCTGACTTAAGGCTTAAAGAAATTAATTAAAAAAAACTGCAAAGGCATAACAGTGGACTGTATTTGGTTTATATCTGGTTTAAATCTGGCCAGATTTGGCAGATGAGTCCTAACGCAGACGAAACAGCTGTCCCAGATTCCCATCGATGATAGCTCAAAGCGTAAAGACAAACTTAATGTGTATTCTTTCAATTCTTTCAATTGTCTAATTAATTATGTTTAACCGACTTATTTGTTTAAATGTAAACAAATACGGATACGAACCAATTTCCGTTGCCTTTTGGACTTAACTGCCACCATGCAAGAGCAGGAATCGAACTGCCGTCCTTAAGATTAGAAATCTGGCGCTCTAGCCGCTCGACCATATTGATATTTGGTCGCGGAACTACAGCGTCGGACTTCTAATCTGAAGTTCGATGATTCGATTCTCGTTCGGGCATGCTAACATTTAAGTCCAAAACGTAACGAAAATAGGTTCACATCTGTATTTGTTAACCTTATTGTAACGAGTTGCCATCGTGTATAGTTTAAGTTTAAAAAAATTAAACTTAGATCTACTCAGAATAATGTGTTTTTGCATTTGGCAAAGACACCATTTGTTCCAAAGTTTTCGTCTTAATTTCCAATGAAGTTTAGAATTATAAAATGAAAGCACTGAAAAAGAAGGAAAACTTTGAAAAGGCAAAAGAAGAAAGAAAACGAAAGAGGGCTAAGGCTCATAAAGCCCAACGAGCAAATGAATAGAAAATGGAAGCAGCAAGAAAAGCATGCACTTTGTCAAAGAAACATAGCAAGAAATGAGGCAAAAAGGGACCGTGCAGACTTAAGCATAACTTGTAAATCCCTCGGTCCATTTAACTATTTAAAATACCATTTATATTTAGCATGTTTTTGCTGATATTTTGTGTCACATTGTGAAGATTATTGATTTTAAGCACAAACGGATTAAGTATTCACGTTCATAAGTTTTAGGCCTAAATAAAAAAAAATGTTCTGGAGGTCTTTTTGAAAAGTGGATTAAAATGAATCATGAAACCTCACAGGTTAGACCTCTATAAAATAAATATGAAAAAAGTAGGCTACACTCAATTACTAATTGGCCATTGCTTTAATGTTTAAGATGAAGTGTAGGCTATGAAAGCCTGTATATAACACAATTGACCAATTACTGGCAGGGGATGTTGTGCCAGTATTTAGACTAAAGCGCCAGTATTTGGTCAACTTCAATTTTTTTGATTTTTTTTTGTTAAAATTAAGCCTAATCTGTATAAATTATTTCAAATTATTACAAGATCAATAGGCCTAACACAGATACACTGGATTAACAAAAATAACCCTCAAATTTCACCTCATTATATAGGTTCATAATAGAAAATGAAAAGTTGGTGCCAGTAATTGGTCAAGGGGTAAGAAATGGAGTTAGACGTAGCGAGCTCTTAGTCGTTGCAAAACCCTGTTGGAGAAAAAAGAAATATTCAATTAAAACAGAATAACTTATCATCAAAGTATGTTAAAAAAAAGAGGAATCATAGTTTGGAAAAAGAAAAGAATGAAAAGAAGATGATCGGAAAAATAAAAAAAATAACTAAAGGTAATTCAAATAGAATAAAAAGAATAAAAGAAAACAAAATACAAGTAAAAAACAAAATGATAACGAGCACGGATGAAAAACTAGTTAGTAATTGTGATCATTATTGAAAAATGCTGTGGTATTTTGCAGATTGCATACTCGGTTCAACAGAGACAACAAGAAAATTAGGAATAAACAAATAAAAATCTTAAATAGATTTATTCTAGTGGACATGTAAAACTTTTCAAAAATATATTTACAATTCTTCTAGGTAAAATGTTTGTAAGTCTGACGTTGCCAGGTTCAGTTCTAAGCTTCCTAGTATACAGGAAAGAAATGTCTTTCTTAATAAATATCGTCTTGATATTTCTTACTCAAATTAATATCACTCACACTTATTGTGAACTAGAAATGAAATTAATTCCTTAATTAATTCCAATAAAAATTATAAATAATAATAGCACGCTTCTTTCTTATTTAATATTACTCTCTATTATTTGAATCTCTCTATTAATTAAGTGGCTCCTAACATTTAATACACGTCTCATGAACGCGAGAGTTTAGATCAATACTGCCACTGCTTGAAATAATAATCCTATGGCTTTTGTGTGAATCTTATAGCACATAAATCAATAGCGCTTTTGGTCGTTCACCTGTGTGATAATAATGAATCTAAATAATGGCTAATCACTTCACCTGTGTAAAGGTTTTCCGCTTTCTAATTATAATGGTTTTCACTTTATCACCTGCGTGAACTATGAATATTTTTATATTTAATAACAACGATTTTTTTTCAATTAATTTGTATTAATGGCTTTACTAAATTATTCCCGTGTGAAATATTATAATATCTCCGTTCTCTTTAAACAAAGTTCTCTCTCAATGAAACTTCAAACGAAACTGCATCTCATAGTAATCAATCTTGACTGCGCAAACGAACGCGGAGTTCCCTCCAAAATGAAATAAAATTAATTACTCACAGTTTGAAGTATTCAATCGGCTTTTCACCTTGGTGCTGAAGTTCTAGTGGATATGATTCGGCCGGATCCAACTGCCAGTCTGCATAGAATCAAACCAACACTGTATGTGGAATCACCCTTCACGTCGCACTTTGAAAATGGCGCCTATTGCCTAATCACTTGATTTCTCCTACTCACAATGCACTTGAACGGAGCGTCTGCTGGAGAACTAGGGGCGCTTTTAATAAGGGTTGACGTTGAAGGCTTCTCACTTCAACGTCAGTGAGAAGTTATAATATTGGATTATTTCTTCCAATAAATTAAAGTTCATTTTCATAATCTATGAAACATTAAGAGTTCTACTAATAGGATACGTTCTTGTAGTAGCCCTTGTTCAAGAATAATCGGTAGTAAACGCTCGTTTCCATCTAACTTCTTGTCTTCTATTAATTCCAGGTTTTAGTCTTACTTGATAATAATAGGAGCTGAATATATGCTTCTTTACATTGTACTTTTAGAGTATGAAATCTTTATGATATCCAGTAACAGTTGCTTCATTAGCCTGCGGGTTCTTCGCACTAATTATCTGGTGCCTATTACCTGTCCTATCTCGGACCCGCTCTTCAATATCTGCACAACCATTGGATATCTTTTCTCAGTCAGCTTTCGGGCAGTTTGTCATTCGTTGTGCACTGAGAATGAGGCTTGCATTCTCCTTTTATTATGTAACTTCTCATTACGTCTATATTCTCATTTGAATATTTAAATTTTATATTCACCTCATCCAGGAAAAAAAAATTAAATTTCTTTTCAAGCATTAATATTCACTAAAACTAATTAAATTATAATACAAATAATTTATTATCGTAACAAAAAAAATCTCTAAACTACAAATTTGTAAATGGATGTAGGAATAAACAGTTTAGAAAAAAAATAAAAAATTGATTAATTTTTTTCTTAATCCCTAAACTTGGTAGCTAGAGTTCATAGGAATAATTGGCAACATGCATAAATAAACAACTCTTCTCTTTGAATATCAAAACTATTATAACGCTATTATCTAAGGTTATAATAACTTCTAGTTGTTCTTCGAATATATCAAACTTAATAAAGCTTCGTTACACAAATTGTAATTATCCTTGTTACTTAAACAGTTTCTTTACATCGAATAATCTTGCTTTTTGTCTTAAATGTTCACTTAAAGGCTCATTTACTTCTTGTAAATGTTCTACTTCCTTTAATTAACCTTTATGAATTTAACGTTGACAATGTTCACTTGATTCTAAATACTTGTAATGTAACTTCATAGTATTTAAACCGAGGATTCTTACGCATTAACAATGTTCGTCTTGCCCTGTTCTGTGTCAAAATGTCCTTTGTCTTTGAAAGTAAAAATAACACTTCCTCGCTCTTGTCCTTAAAGCAAAATAGACGATATCCTTTCCGTCCAGATTTCCGTTGAATAGTTAATTCCTTTTAACTTGAAATACTGCAATCAAAAGTGTTCTTAGCGAAAGAATCAATATGGCGGCTTCCATGTCTCTGCGTTCTAAAACATCAGGTTTATATCTCCTGGATTTCATAAAACAATAATTAATATTTCCAAATATTAATTATTAGAGTCATAACGATAATGGTCTCCAATGTCAAGGTTCCGTTCAATCCTTATCTAGAACTTGACTTCTTCAATCTTCCATTATCCATCGTCATCTTTCTTAGCTTAGCATCTTTGCTTCTTTCTTCCGTAAACATCGAAGCTTAACTTTCATCTGTCCTTTGTTGAACAATGTCGTGACGTATGCTATTTCACATTCAGCACTGACTTATTGTTGCCATTGTTATCCATTTGTTTTGGTGGATAATCATAGTTCTCTGCTTCCCTTTGTTTAATAATAATCAATCCACATGATTCAAATTGCATTGGTTTGAAAAATGAAAAATAAAGTAGATAACTTTAACTTTGAACAACAGAAATGCATTAGAAAAAAGCAAAAGAAAAACAAGATCTGAATCTTGTTGTGAAAATAATTGAAGAAAAGAAAAAAAATGAAAACTTTTGGAATGAAGTGTGATTTTATTCACCAAAGATGACAAAATGAGTAACACACTTCCTTTCCAAACGCCATATGTTCACCTGCAAAAAGAGGATCTCAAAAACTTATACAAAAACAAATAATCTTTAATTATTTTAAATCAATCCAAAAATTTTAATTGAAAAACAAATAAAAAGAAAGAATACTTAAGTATAAACAAAGTATAAACTTTTGTATCTATTCATTTAGTGAATAATAAAAAGAAAATGAACTAGAAATAATTCCTACACCCCTGTAAGGCATTGTGGGGCACTCTCTATTAGACTCAATTTGGAGGAGACTATTATTTTAGGGCAGCAGATTAACTTTTTTCGCCGAAAGTGGCAGGAAAGCATGTGGTTATTAAAAAATCAAGAATCGTATAATGATAGTCTGCGGGTCAGCGCTGTGGCGCTGTACAATTGCCATACCACAAGTTCAGCAAATAAATGTAGGAAGAATTCCAGTATTGTTTGAGGTAAATGTTTAAAAGTCAACATCTCCGAAACAAGTCACCAAATAATTCATCACTCTAGATGTTTGAAAATAGTATTAAAAGTTTTCAGTTCTTTAAATTCATCAATCAACTATCAAGAAATGTTCAACAAGGAATAGCACGAAATTATAACCATCATGCTGAAAATGTGACGGAGACATGAGAATGATAGTTTATTTTGAAGGTCTTGGTAATAAATGACAAAATCTGTAAGTAGAATTTGTATTGAACGTACAAATGTCTGCTACAAATAGATCGAATGCAGCAGGGCTTATACATTTGATTCCTTTTATAAAATGAGCTTAAAACATCTTTTTCAATCTTGCGTTTTGGAAAAAGTGCACGGTATTTCAAAAATGGAGAATGTGTTTTACTTCCGTGACTATTTCACGGTTTCAACTGGTACTTAAATGAAATACTTTGATAACATATTACAGCGAATTTTGGAGTCTATTATGTAATTCTTATATTATTTTCTATTTTTTTCTGGAATTAAAAAAAGCTTGAGAAAGGAGTATAGATAATAGACTCCGGAAATTCGCTGTAATAAGTTATTGAATTGTTTAATTTTATTATTAGTAATATTATTTATAATGGAGAAGGAAAGAATAACATGAAGATTGAAGATAATTTTAAAGATCAAAATTATAATATAATAATATTATAATAATATTATAATATAATAATATAATATAATATTATAATATTATAAATTATAATAAAATGATCAAAATTATATATTTATTATAATAAATAAATGCGATTGCTTCTAACGTAATTTAAAAATACTCTTTAAATTATAAATGGAATAAATTTGCATAAGATGACATCACGGACTTTTAAGCATAAAAGCGTGATACAGTATCGATTTGAAAATAGACTAGAGTGCGCGATATAGCTGCAAATGTGACCTCAGGTTGTTCTCTCTAAAGAAGGTGCCTTCCCGTTAAGAAAATGGATTCACCGAAGCCGTGACAGCTCAAGCCAAATGGAAGTAGGAACCGTTATGACTGATGGCGATCCCATTTAATAGTTCGTCGATGTTGCTGAATCAACGGTACTTTCCATAAGACTTGTGAGTATTTTTATTCTAAATTAGATAGGAATTAATAAATCACGCTAACCTACGGAGAGAAATACTCAAAGTGTTCGTGTAACGTGTAAACTTAAGGAAAGAATTTCTCAAGGAAATAATTTCTCATGTGAAGACCTGCAATTACTGAAATTAAGAAGCATTGGTCATCCAATAGATCCAATAGAAGCAATAGAGCATTGGTCATCCAATATATATCTCCAAAGAATAGAGTATACATAAATAAAGTGCTTCATTAAATTGAAATACTATACGAAAGCAAGAGGTATTGATAACGGATTTATAGTGCTACAATAATAAAATGTGTTTTTTGTATGAGCATCGTTATTTGTGCCCAAATTACCAGAATGGTTATTAACTTCGTAGAACAGTGCTTAATATTCAATTATAAGCAGCAGTAAAAATAATATATGAAGAACTTATTATTCAACTTGTTTAAAGTGACAAAATTTAGTTCAGGTTTCAAACTGCGGAAATAATAAGTTCCGATGTGTAATGTAATAATACTTTTAGTTGAAGGACGTAATGTATAATGGACGCCTTACAACATAAGGATGGTCCATAAGGACTTGTCCCAAGAACTGTTGTGAACTTTAAGTGTACTCTAATGCGTGTGTGTGTATATATATAATTGGCCGTTGTTTTCACCGAAACAGTTTTCTGAATTTTGAATTTGGGTTTTTCAAATTTCAGATTGCTGTCCGACTATATTTGTTAAGTAATACAAGTTAATTTTATTCTTATATTCTATTCGTTCTAAATTTCTAAATTGCAAATGATTATATTACAATTGATTATATTGAAAACAAAATTTATAAAAGTATTATTAGCTAATATTATACAGCAAACTAATAATAATTCTGATTTTATTTTGTTGATTTTTTTAGATTTACGAATATATTATTATCAACAAATTGCATATATTAAATTATTTGATAAAACATTTTTATTTCCATTTAAAATTTATAAAAAATATAAATTTAGGCATCAATCCACGGCACTTAGCTAAAGTTAGGATTCGCA
>JAFIDM010070620.1:0-10721 GCA_023159025.1 Thereuonema tuberculata
TGGAGTTTTTCTGATTTTTTTTGTGACAGAATGACAAAATTTATTTAAACAGTGAATTCCTAGTGTATTTCTAAGTAATGAATTCAGAAATTTTATTTAATTGATAAAAAATTTGTATTTATTTATTCCTCGCACCCACTTTTTTTTTTTGCAAAGTTATAAAAAACTAATGAATGTAAAGTATAAATATTAACGAGTTGTATTATGTTTTCTTCTTAGAAACAGCTGGTATTAAAATAAGATAATTTACCTTCCCAATAGATTACTGATGCCATAGATTTTAATGTTGTCAAATAACTCTTCAGAAGTTGGAAATTTGCTTAAAAAAATGAAATGAATATCTGTTAAGATATGATAAAAAGTACGAAGCTCATTATTTTTTCTGTTTGTTTTGGTCTAATTTTATTTAAACTTTAGCCATACTGTGTGTTGAATTATTAAAATACAGGGATGGACGGGATTGGATTTTTAGGTCTGGACGGGATCGGGACGTGATTTTTTTTTCCCTCCCGAAAATCGGGACGGGATTGTCCTTCCTTCAGTAAATGGGAAATAGTTGTTCAGGTTTTGAAACTTGATATGGATGACAATAATAATAACAAACAAAAACATTTTATACTTTTTATTGCAAAACTTTTTACCATGTATCTTCATCTTTACCATGTCGATCGCTAACGCCATGACGAAAACACTTTGTTGTTGATGTAATATTGGGAGATAGAAGGAAAATAAATAGTCCAGAATATTTCTCAATGATTTATTGTAGTCTTCAGTTCCCAGGATTAATAATCCCGGCATTATTAAGCCTTTTGTTGAATTTAAATAAATCGCGAAATCCCGTGCTGAAGAAATCCCGAAGTAAAGCAAATCCCACCCGATAAACGGGATTATAATTTTCCCGAAAATTTCCCGAAATATCGGGTCCCGTCCATCCCTACTACAAACACACAAATACAAGAGATAAATAATAAATATAGAACTTCTTTACATGTTACGAAGGTATGTCACCTTCTTCTTCAGATGATACAAAAAAGATAATAGAAGGAAAAACATATGCTTAACTAATAATGTACAAATATAAATATATAATATTAAAAAAGCAAGAATAAGAAACATCACCTGAATAAATAAATAGTTGTTCCCAATTCCTTCCGATAATTGATTCAAAAATACAATTTATTTATTTATTTATTTATTTATTTATTTATTTATTTATTTATTTATTTATTCATTGATTGATTGATTGATTCATTCATTCATTCATTCATTCATTCAGGTACTGTTTCTTATTCTTTTTCATGTTACAATTACATCACGTTAAACTTTTTAGTTAGATATTACGTACGTTATTAATATTGTACGTTATTAGTTAAGCCTATGGTTTTCCTTCTATTATCTTTTTTGTATCGTTTGAAAAAGAAGGTCACACCCTAAGGGGTATAAATGGAGGGTTTAGGGGAGAGGCAATATTTACTGCAGGGTACTTTACTGGATTTTCAGATTACACAATCAGAATATAACATTACTTTTTAATCATCAGGTGCTTTTTTTTAATGCTCCAATATATAAACATAATATGTATGCAATAAATACATATTATTGGGAGACCGGGGTTAGTTGGCATAAGGGGCTAGTTGGCACACAGCTTCTATTTCCTGCCACCATGTAGCTAGAGCGCTGACATCTTGGTAGTGGGAAGTGTAAGTAAAGGTGCACCATCCACTGTGACTTTAGTTTTCTTGGAAGCGTCACGAAGGAAATGACCCCCGTTTCATCATTTTTCTGACTGGTGAGTAAATTTTTTCATTGTAAGTTTTTTTGTTCTGGTGAACATGTAGATCGAATTAAGGTACTGCTGATGGCGATTCTCAAAAGAGTGGATAACTGTGGTTGCATGCATGTATCATAATCTTTTGTTTCTGATGTTTGGGGTTGTGTGGTATCCATCTTGTTTTGGAAATCCCTGTGGGGCTAGTTGGCATAGTTGCATAAAAAAGGGGAAAAACTGAAGATGGCCAGACGAGGAAGACTAAATTTGATATGACCGAACTAAAGTTCTGCGAAAATTGAACCCATCTGTTCAAATAACTCCTACATTTGTGTTTGATATCAAACAATAGCTATAGGTAGCTAAGAATTCATTGTTTGTTCATACATTTAATTTAATTTGTCATACAGTTGGTTTTTTTTGTTAAAGTGTTATTAAAATAAAATTTTTGATAAAATAAAATGTGTTTCTCAAAAATTCCTGTGTTCTGCTCAAGTACTCCTATCCATTATCCATAGCATGTTATGCCAACTCGCCCCTAGGGGTATGCCAACTAGTCCCGCACCTGGGGTTAGTTGGCATAGTTGCAAGCTTTTAGGAAAAGTATTTTTGGGGTTACCTAAACACGGATTTAATTAATGAGTCCTACATAATTTTGTAGTCAAAAAGATGAGCTAACCACCACATTCACCAGAATCCCCCTAAGTATTGCACAAAAAAATAGAAAAATCAAAAACCAAAATCTATGCCAACTAGCCCTAGTCTCCCTTACTATTAATGAAACGTAACACATTTCTTCTTCTTCATTAGCAATATTTCGCAGGCTTTCAAATATATCGAATATCTCTTACAAAACATAAAGTTTTAAACAACATAGAACTATTCATGGCAAGGAAGCATCATATATAGATTGTTCATTCTTCTTCTTCACTCGCATCTGGATCCGCTGTTGTACGTGTTATGGCTTGTCCAACACCTTGTGTTACATTTTTCCACTTTACTCTGTCAAATGTCAGTTCTTTTCCATCCTTCAGATCTAGTCTAAGCTTAGCCAGATCCTCTGTCACATGTGTGAGCCATGTTTTCTTGGGTGCAGATTTTTGGACCTTCCAATCAGTGGGTCGTGGTGTCCAGAGTAGTTTGTGTGGTAGGCGGTTTGTATTCATCCTGCACACATGTCCAAACCATCTCATCCTGCGTTTTTGTATCTCTTCCATTAAAGTTGGTTGCTTGCAACACCATTCTCTGATGGTATCATTTCTGACTTTGTTGCGTAGTGAACAAAGTATTCGTCGTAAACAGCGCATTTGAAACACTTCCAGCCTATTAATACAGTAGAACCTCATTATAACGGACCCTATTATAACGGACAGTTTTAAAAAATTTCTAATAATAATAATAAAGGATGCTAATTTTTATCTGGTGAGTTTTCATTTCCAAGCTAGCGATTAAACATCGATCGAACAACCCCAGCAGAAAATAAATTATTTTTTCAAACCAATGAATGTAAGCATTCGACATGACCCAGGACCTTCTTGTTCTAAAAATTAATGCAGTGTATACGTACACATCTTTTTCAATTCAACCTATTATGTTGAAGGCTGTTTTTTATTTGATATATAATAAATACTTTTTATAGCTAACTATTGTACTTTCATTGATGTATACCCTGCTGCATTACACCCCTATAAGAATGATTTGTTATAAACCGGGCTTTCATTAAAACGGACAACCTTCAGCCCCTATTAGTCCGTTATAATGAGGTTCTACTGTATCACTCTTTAACATAGTCCACGTTTCTGCGCCGTACAAAAGTACTGATAGAATTAGTGATTTGTACATGCGCATTTTAGTACTGATGCTGACATTCTGCTTTCGCCAGAGGCACCATGTTAACTGTCCAAAGGCTGCTGCTGCCTTTCCTATGCAGCTTCTTATATCAGTTGTTCATTACAATACATCAGATTGCTCATTACAATAAATATGCTTCTTAAAACATACAGATTATTCATTACAATAAAGATTTCAACAATGTAGAACCATTCCTATTAAGGAAGCATCACTACAATACATACAGATTGTTCATTACAATAAATACATTTGTTTCAAATAACATAGAACCATTCATATACAAAGATTTACAAAACAAAGAATTCATATAAGACGTAAAATCATTGAAATATTTCAATGTTTCTACAGTTATTTTTAAATTTTTCCAAAATCATTTGGCTTATTTCAATGCCTTTTTGCTTGTTAAACATTTAAAATTGTTAATCATGCATGCTTCTAATATAAACCTTGTTTCTCTGTCGTATATGTAACTCCAAATATTGCTAATGAAGAAGAAGAAATGTGTTACGTTTCATTAATAGTATTTAGGTGCTTTTTTTACCAACTGGGGAAGGTTTGACGTGATAGGGGTGTGGAGAAGGGCAGAAAGGGGTGGGAAGGCTTATATTCTCCGATCTTGATATTAATTTCATATCTATTTGTTATCAAGTTACACAATAGGAATAAAACATTAACTACCACTGGACAAGTTCTTAAGTAATCTCCCAATTTCGTCATTCTCCACATCACAACAACTCTTTCTTGTAACCCGAGCGAAGAACTGGTCTTTCGGCTAAAATAATATAAAACATACATTTACTTCTTCAGAGGATTTTAATGTTTGTCACAGAATTGTTTGTTAATGTTCTTTTCTTAATAATATTGATACAGTAAAACCCCGTTATTACGCTCGTCAAGGGACCATGACCTACAAGCATAATAAGCGGGATAGCGCTATAGACGGGAAATGATTTATGAGATGGGGAAAGATTTGGACACCATTTTACAGGTAACATACATGATTCTGCAATAGATATAGTGCAAATGTGAGCTTATTTCCTATTAAAAAGATCTTTGTGGTTTGCCGGGTTTGTGTGCTACTGTTATGAATTATGACATTTTCAATGCGGTTCAGGTAACTATTAACGTAAATTGATACACCACTAAGAGCAATACTAATATATTTTCGGAGCAGATTTAGTGCATACTTTACTTTTTTACGCTTGCAACAACCTTCGCTGCATCGGTAATTGCATCTCTATTTTTCATTATTGTTCGCAGGCTGGACAAGGGAATTCCTAGAGATTTTGCGAAATCCTTCTGACTTCTGTAGAATTCTCGTCGTACTTACGGAGAATTTGCAATTTTTCACTTATAGAAAGGGATTTCCACTTCGATATTTTGCACAACTGTATCACAGACCCGCATTTCACAGAGTTCAAAGATTCCCTCCTACCAAGGAAAAAAAAAAAAGAATCTTTGCAGTGTTACATTTCTTTTCGATACAAAATTTCCGATGTAAAAAAGCGCTACAAGTGGAATTTGAAGCGTTATAAGAGGGTAAAAGTATACAGAGATATATAGAAAATTCCAAGGACCGTATAAAAGGAGCGTAAAGAACGGATTAGTGCTATAAGCGGGAGCGTAATAACGGGGTTTTACTGTATTTAGTTGATTTTTGAAGAATTTAGAACTGCTTTAAATATATTTATCAATATGTCACTGCATGCTAATATTCTTCTATAAGTAACAAAACAAAAATTAGAATTTAATTTCTACCAAAAAAAAAAACATATTTTAGAAACTAAAAGATAAATTAATTATAACATTCCCTTCCTCAAAATTTACATTGTCTTTTCAATATTCTTTAAGTAATCACTACAGGTTGTGAAAGAAATTGATAATGAAATATGTTAATAAATATCTATATGTTTAATCCAAACTAGACACATAAATAAACTCAAAACACCTTCACTGCAGAATACCTTTGACACCAATATTTCATTTTAATTTCTTAAAACTTTTTCAAGGTTTAGTTCGATGAATAAAAAATAAAATAAAATAACATAAAAAAGGAAAGATAAATCATTCTCTCACTAAAATAATATAATATATAACAACTAAATTATATAATACTTAAAATCATGAATAAACAAAGCAAGTGAAATTGGACAATAAAAACGGTGACAATTGTTGTAAATAGATGAACTATATGAGAAATAAAAATTCTTTTACTCTCACATTGTTCATCAATGCATTCCCATACATGGACAAAGACATTTCATTTACTCTTAAACACTTATTCTTATTAAAACAAATACAACAATTAGTGTTTATTTATGTGTCTAGTTTGGATTAAAGAAGATAACGTATTTTGATGTATGTATTTTGAATCTCTATGTTTAGTTATGTCTCTGGATGAACTTCCACAAGAAATACTGTACAAAATATATCAAATATTTAAAATCTTCTCGATCACTATTTTACATTTTATATTTCCTAAATTTATATTAGTAATCAAAATTATAATTAATGTGAAATGGAGGTCCTGTGCGACTTGATGACCACTCCTTGGAGGTCCAAAAACTCGACTGGGTTTTACTGGAGGCCTGAGTACGAATGACCTACATCAGATGACAGCCATTCACCGTAACTTGCTTTGAGGAGAGACGTGTGATAAATTTGTGAAAAAAGTGTTTGGTTTGATGTGGTTTAAAGTTATTCTAATAATAACGATCAGCGTTAAGCTAGGTTTACTCAGTGGCAAATACAATGTGCAGGCACCACTGGAAAAATATCGGGAAAAAAAATCAAATGATTTTGAAATGCAGTATTATCAGCTCATTGAACTCAAATAAAAGCAGCAGGATCTAAAGAGGCTGGAGGGTCCACAGGCTGTTTGCATTCTATCGAAGCACATTGTATTGAGACAGCAGTGTATCTCATGTGAAAGAATAGTTAGTGAAATACTTATAAACATTTCAACAGATGAAGATGATGGGCCTTGGGCTGACCACCCAACCTCAACTTGTCTCATTGGTCACGGAACGCGGGGAGCCTGACCTCCCGCGACCCCAAAGGCCAAATAAGCCTGTAATGGGATACTTTAATTTTCTTTTTATATGATTTGTAAGTTAATAAATGCTACTATGATTTTTTTTTTATCATACTAAGTAGACATGCAAGATATGTTGGAAGTCAACTAAAATCTGATGTAAGAAATAAAGCTTTACTAGTTTAATTAGTTAATATTGGACTGATAATCATTAAATAATAAATAACTTTTATATCCATATGATAGCTAGCAGAATATTTCAGTCTTGTATCAAATATTTTTTACTAGTATATCTGAGAGGATTAAAACAACAATAGTTTTAAAATGAAATTTCAATCAAAATACTTGTGTCCATTTGTGAACACCATAACTTTAAACCTACAGATCCCAGAAAGTAAAAGTTTAGAGATAGGAGCAGGTTGTTACAAGAGAGATCCTAATGGTTCTGCTACATATCTTATTAGATACAGAGCTAGGGCTGAAAATCATTCTTTCGTTGTCCATTGGGCTGCGATCAAGATAACTCGAGAACTATTTGTTCGTACTTTAAAGAAGAAGATTGCTATTGAATTTGCTATAAATCAGCTAGTCTAGAAACAGGTTAAAAACCATGAACAGAAATGAATGAAACAATTTTTCTTTTTTAACAACTCTTTATGCACTTTACCGTGTGGATATTCAGAAGTTGGTATGTCAACATATCTTGTTTTGTTTTGTTTTTCATAAAGAGAATATAATATTTCTTTGACAGTTTACTCTATTTCATATCTGATTGATTTCAAGTAGAATCAGCCTAAGATTTACCTTCTGACACTTCATTCTTCAAATACCGCAGTTTTATTTCTTCCTTTCTCCATTATTGCAAAAGATTATTTGATATTCTTTGCACTGCTGCCAATTTTCCTACATTCTTCATTGTACAATTGGAACTATTCCTCATGACAGCAACTCTTATCATAACTGAAAAGTTATGTTCTCATCATGCATAGATCTTAAAGTTACGAAGTAATCAGGTTATAAGAGTAATGTATTTATGACATTTAAAATAAAATTAAAGTATTCCACCATAAGCTTAAGTGCCTCTGGGGGTTGGGCAAGATAGGGCTCCCAGTGTTTTGTGATCAATAGGACTTAAGTTGAGGATGGTAAACCTGACACCTGCCTGCCTAGTTGAGGATGGTAAACCTGACACCTGCCTGCCTAGAACTCTTCTCTAGAAAAATCCCCAACCTCTACTGGGGATTGAACCGACTCCTCCAGTCTATAGTCACCCCATTTGGCTTCTAGGCCCATGTAATTTATTTATATTACATAGAAATCTATAATAATGTACAATCATTGACATAAAAATTTGTGCACCAAGAAAAAAAAATCATTCTATATATGCGAACGTAAGTAAATAGCTATGCGAGGGTAGATATGCAAATGAATAATGCTTGGTGTGATTGTGCACTGCCGCTCGTCCTACAGCGGCGCTGTAATCGCAAGGTATGAGGCTTATAATGTACATGCAGTGGAGTTTACATGCACTATAAGATGATCAGGCGAGGTCTGTGAGCGATCAACATGCCTCGAAGACGCCTTAGGCATCAGTACGAACAACTCACAGAGCTTGAGAAAGACTGTATCATTGGGCTGAAATATTTTTTTAAATATTTCTAGATTGAAATCCTGACCGTTGATCAGTAACTGGTACAATCTGATGACTGATAATTAGTAAGGGAAACTGTGCTGGAATATCACTTATCAACACAATACCTGTTATTTATTTAAATAGGCATCTTTTTTATTATAATTTAATTTGTAATCGCCTTTTTTAATAACATTTTAGTCAAATATAGATAAAAAAAATACTTAAAAAATGAAATCTTATTTAATAATATCTACTATATCCACTCTCAGCTAATGGAAACTAAATATAAAGCAATGCAGGGTGGCAGAGTTGGAGATTAAAATTGCATTTATATTTTGAATTGGACCATAAAAATGCTTTGTATCAAATTTTTACACAAAACCAGTCCAGTTATTTCAACGAGAGATTTGGGGCAGGGGGGTCATTTTGAAGGGATAGAACAGTGTAGACCAAAATAAATATGTCCGCTTTTTAAGATAGACCATAAATAAACAATGTTGCAATTTTGTGGGAATCGTTCAGCCGTTTTTGCATGATACAAGTACAACAAAGAAAAAAGTTTAATGCTGGCCGAACACGTGTCAATATTCTTCAGTATCGACGGTCGGTATTGATGAAAATTGATATTGACGGTTGATATCACGCGTGAACACACAGTTGTTTCTAATCGAGTATTGACCTGATTATTGATGTTTACGGCGCCGTCCTTCACGAGAGAGAGCGTCTTTGCATACAGTTTATTTGCCTTATAAACACACCACACGAGCAGAGCATAGCTGCACTGGGGACAATATTCCCAGCGATTGTACGACATCGGTTTTATACAATTTATTTGCGAATAAAATGGGAGCTATCGAGTGTGCTTACTTGCGCTTAAGCCTAACTTGTTAGGAACGTACAGAATCGCTCTAGTATTAAACGCCTTTCCTCTGTAGAAATCAATGAGAAGTCTTTCATGATCAATTGACCAAATGTTGTTGTTTGAATTATCTTTTTTTGGCCGACCCATTTTGATGATTTTACGCCTTTTTTCTCAAACAAAATGGTCGGCGTGCGTTTCCTATTTTCAAAGCGGCGCCTTGCACGTCACCATTGTCACGTGATTTCATCCATTCATGTGATTCGCTCGCGCACCATCAATACTTCTCGACAACTGAAGTTGATCCTTTTTTTCCATCAATATCAATTTTCTTGATGGAAACGGTTGATATCAATAAAATTGACCATCAATACTGAAGAATATTGACACGTGTTCGGCCAGCATAATGGAAAAAAAGACTTCACAGGCTCAGTCAATTAAAAGAACAATATAAATGAGAGCACTGCCAATAGCTTAGAATATGATTAATAGATTGTAGGAAACCGAAGCCATAAGAATGAGAATTCCCATTTATTGACTGACCTGTCTTACAATGTTCTTCTCTGTTTGTAAGTGCATCACGATAAAACAGCTTGCGGAATTCCATAAAATCTGAAGTGTTGAAACAAACGTTTAAATAAGCTACATGTAACAATAAGTTGGTGGTGTCCATCAACCCAGGAGTGCTGCATTCAGCTTCCACTCTCTGTTAGACAGACGAGCATCTGCTTAATTGGTAAATCTTCTGTTAGTGGATCTCACTTCACCTTCTTCCAATTTCACTTTTATTTAAAAATAGAGGGAGCAGAGAAATCAAAAATTCTAAACAAACTTAATCGAGGGTTCCTTTCTTGGGTTAGTACATAAATTGTTTTTTTATTTTTAGATGATCTTAAATAGATCTATGAAATAAACTGTGTAATTTACTAATTACTGATATTTCAGAAATAATGCTGAAAATGGAAGTGCAGTTACTGTTACAGTAATACCTCGGATCACAAACGTCTCGGTCTAGAAACACCATTTGCGAACAAATTTTGCTTCATTTCACGAACAAGCACGCACGCAGCGCAGGGAGCATAATGGATCATTTTTGCAAAATTTTCCAGCAAAGAAAAAAGGCAAATTTTTCTGGATCGTTATCTTATGCAATTACCAACTGCCTCTCCTTCGAAGGAGTAATCCTCCTCCATCCCCGTGTGCCAGCAATTATCAATCACAAATTATATATGTTCTGTAAAATTAGTTTTATTTTGGTAATTAAACTGCTTTCTTCTAATATTACTGTTATATTTATTTCCTTTCGGTATTATTTTCACAAATAAAGCCATAACATGTTAAAAAAAAAATTTCTAGGACAAAAAACTTATTATTTGGATTTACATTAATTGCAATGGGAAAAACTGATTCGGATGACGAACTTTTCGGTTCACGCACAGGGTCAAGGAACGGATTATGTTCGTGAACCGAGGTATCACTGTATTACCGTAAGTTTCTGTGGGATGAAATTACTAAAAACTGGATATCCCTAGTCAAGGTTTTTACAAGTTTGCATTTGGAGCCCATTCACTTTATT
>JAFIDM010070621.1:0-10720 GCA_023159025.1 Thereuonema tuberculata
TAAAGACGAGGAGCTCGACCAAAGAACTTACTTAGTTATATCTATACCTATTATATATGTTCGTTGTCCCGACCAGGTCCTATGGCGTTGTCGGAATCCTCAGCATCTCTATATCCGTAATAATTTCAAGAAATTTCTATCACGAAGACATATATCGTATCCTTTGGCCGGACAATTGTGTCCTTTACATTTTAAATTATTACTAGTCGGCTATCCGTCGCTTCGCTCCGGAAGCCTCCCTTATGTAACGGAAAACAATTTTTTATTTATTAAAAAACACACACACACACACACAAATTACATCAAGGAAACTAAAACTAAAATTTTTTAAAAGCTTTTTTTTTAATTTAATTTTTGATGTCTATATTCTATCAATCTACGACTGCTTTTAGAACCACCTTGTAAATCATATATCTATGATATATTTTTATTTTTTACAGAGATTAGAATGTAGGCCTAGTGGTCTAATGGCTAAGACGTCTAACTTCTGAGCAGTATTCTACCTAATCGAAATAGTGCATCTTTCTTTCTTGACTATCTTTTTTTTTTATTCCTATTGATACTTTTCAGTGGTTTTCGAGTAAGAAATAGCGATGGTTTTTGAGTTACAAATAGTGATTTTTCAGTATTCTACCTAATGAAATACTGCTTCTTATTTCTTGACTCTTTTTTTTTTTTTTTATTCCAAATGATACTTTTCAGTGGTTTCTGAGTTACAATAGTGTTCAGTATTCTATCTAATAGAAATACTGCTTCTTTCTTTTTTGAGTCTCTTTTTTTATTCTAAGTGGCACTTTTCAGTGGCTTTTGTGTTCCAAATATTGATGGTTTCTGAGTTACAGATAGTGATTTTTCAGTATTCTATCTAATAGAAGTATCGCTTCATTCTTTTTTGACTCTCATTTTAATTATAATTGTCACTTTTCAGTGACGTTTGAGTTACATTTATTGATGGTTTTTGAGTTGCAAATAGTGATTTTTTCGGTATTCCACCTCAAAAAAAGAGTGCTTCTCTCTTTCTTGACTCTGTTTTCTTGACTCCAACATCTGGCGTGTACACCCACATATTTTTCAATATCACATAGGATTTGGTTAAGTAAGAATATTTAAAATATTGCAACGTTTCGGCAATTATCGTTCTAATTGTCAGTTTCGAATTACAAATGAACTGACTGATGTGAAATAAATAAACAATCTTGAGATTCAAAAAAAAGATTGAATACATTCCTTATTGATGGGGGAAAGGAAAGGAGATATAAGTCAAAAAACCATATGAAGAGAGTTGTAGTCCCTATAACCTAATGGATAAGGCATCTGACTTCGGATCAGAAAGTTGCAGGTTCGATTCCTGTCGCGGATGTTTCATTGTAAAAATTATTTCTATTTTCCATTCGCTCAGAAAATTGCGCCGGACAGACACACAGACAGACAGACAGAGAAATAAAAGATTTTAGTAATATAGATTGTTTGATAATTTTCAGTGGTTTTTGAATTACAAATAAGGATTTTTCAGTATTCTACCTAATAGAAATAGAGTTTCTTTTTTTCTTGACTCTTTTTTATATTCCAACATCTTCCATGTACACGCGCTTATTTTTCAATATCTCAAAGAATTTGGTTAAGTCAGAATATTATATTTAAAATATTGCAATGTCATTTTCGAATTACAAATAAACTGACGGATGGGAAATAAATAAAATCTTGAAATTAAAAAAAAAAGGATGAATACATTCCTTATTGATGGGGGAAAGGAAAGGAGATATAAGTCAAAAAACCATATGAAGAGAGTTATAGTTCCTATGGCCTAATGGATAAGGCATCTGACTTCGGATCAGAAGGTTGCAGGTTCGATTCCTGTCGCGGATGTTTCATTGTAAAAATTATTTCTATTTTCCATTCGCTCAGAAAATTGCGCCGGACAGACACACAGACAGACAGACAGACAGAGAAATAAAAGATTTTAGTAATATAGATTCCGTGTTAATTCAACAAATGCAGTGTGCATCGCCATTTTGGATTTTGGTGAAAATTTATGTGTGCATTCTATCTATCTCCTAGATCTTAGAACTGTCATTGGTACATTTTTTAAAAATTTACCCCTTCACATACAGGTAATTTTCTGCTATAGCCGAAAGCAAAAAATGGTATTTCAGTACTTTTTCTTTTGAGCTGTAACTTTCTTCGAGTCAAAGCTACAAGGCTCAGTCATACCTTATTTGAAAGATAAAAAAAATTAAAAAAATGTAAATTTATCTCTAGACAAAACCTATTTTTTTCAGGTCAAAGTTCACCTAACAAAACTAATATTTTACCAGTTTTGGAAATTTTAAGAATTATTAAAGGCTTGTAATATCAAGTCACTTTTTTTTCTTAAATGCATGTCGATGGATACTATTTGTGTAAAAAAAGCTGGCTTATAATTCTGACCCCTTCGTAAGATATGATCCCCAGAAGTTTTGAAATTTTCTGAAAACGCAGTTTTTAAGGGGAAAAAAGACCATGTGTGGGAGGGGTAAAAATATTTTTACTCATGTGAGCGCAAAGTACTTTTTATCTGCTTCACAAAAAAAACAACAATCCAAACTCCAAAGTTTTTGTTTTGTTAATGACTACTTTTATCATAATACATTGCATTATTTGCTTTTCAAAAGATCCTCATCCAAAACCTCAAGTCAGACCATCTTTCAATTTTAATAATAGTCTATTTTTCAGATGGCTAAGCATTACAATTTAAAAATAGGAAAAACTTCAGTAACTTAAGGCACCATGAACAGGACTGGAGTTAAGGCAGAGTGGCATTTCTTCACCACGTCACTTGGAAAAGACCCATGTGATGAGATTGAGGGAACAGTCAGGAGGCAATTTTGCAGCGGCCTCTGAGTGATCACGTTTTGAAACCATCTGACGTCTTTAAATATTGTACTGAGCATTTCTGTGTTTTCTCTGATGATGTCAATGCAGCAAAAAATAGCCTCAAGAACAGATATAAAATAGCACTACCAGTACCTCAAACCCGGTCTTTCCGCAGCTTCATTCCATTTAGACCAGACAGAGGATCGTTTTCATCAGATTTAAGACTTTTCGCATTGTTCAAGACAATGAACCTATAAACCTTAGAGAGTCTATACTAACCACTCGCCATAAAAGTTATAAGATTATGTTTGCTGCATATATGATGGAGACTGGTGGCTAGGGCAAGTGCTTTGATCCTTGACCCGCCATTTTTTCTCTGGGGAAACTCAAGTTTAGGAACATTTATAATAACAATTTTTTTTTTTATATAAATGCTCCTAAACTTCGATTATCCAGCTAATACAAAATGGCGGGTCAAAAACTAAAGCACCTGTTGTCAAATGTAAAAAAAAAAGTTAGCAAATTGGATTAGGGATGGGTGATTGTATCCATGAATTTTCTACCTATTCGTGTTGTGTTGATTCTTTTGGAGTTTTGGAGAAGTGTTTTTGTGAATTCCTAGTGTGCTGAAGCTGTTGTGCAATGTGTGAGGCACCAGACCAGAGTACCAATCACGTAATCCGTCCTGCCTTCACTACTTCCGGAGATCGTACGCTAAGTCGGTGTATTGTATTATTGTTATTATTATTCCCCAATCTGAATATGACGCTTAATTAGTAGTACAAAACATGTTTTTCAGTGTAATTTTTTTTTAGAACCCTTGTAACTCTCAAACAACTTTGAATAACAAATCAATTTTTTTTTTTTTTTTTGTGAAGCAGGTAAAAAGTATTTTAGTTTATATTATTAAAAATATTTTTACTCTTACCGCATATGGACTTTTTTTCCCTTAAAAACTGCGTTTTAGAAATTTCACTACTTCTGGGGATCATATCTTACGAAGGAGTCAGAATAACAAGCCATTTTTTTTTTACACAAATAGTATCCATCGACATGTATTTCAGAGAAAAAAATTGACTTGATATTCCAAGCCCTTTATAAGTTTTAAAATTTCCAAAACTGGTAAAAAATTAGTTTTGTTAGGTAAACTTTGACCTGAAAAAAAATAGGCTTTTTTTTTTAGATCATTTCAAATTTGGTAATGACACAACAAAAAAAAAAAGAGCCCTTAATAAGTCTTAAAATTTCCAAAACTGGTAAAATATTAGTTTTGTTAGGTGAACTTTGACCTGAAAAAAATAGGTTTTGTCTAGAGATAAATTTACATTTTTTTAATTTTTTTTATCTTTCAAATAAGGTATGACTGAGCCTTGTAGCTTTGACTCGAAGAAAGTTACAGCTCAAAAGAAAAAGTACTGAAATACCATTTTTTTGCTTTCGGCTGTAGCATAAAATTACCTATACGTGAAGTGATAAATTTTTAAAAAATGTACCAATGACAGTTCTAAGGTCTATGAGATAGATAGAATGCACACACGAATTTTCATCAAAATAAAAAATGGTGATGCGGAAAATTATTTAAAAATTTGTTGAATTAACATGGAATGACCCTACTTTGGTTTCCTTCTTGCAACAATTCTCAAAAAGTGATCAGATATTCAGCCATATTTGTTTCCAAGGCCGAACACCGTAGACCTCCATTCTGACTACAAACGTCAGTGCAAATCTCAGTCGCTTATCATAATCATCGTGTAGCAGCTACTGTCTGCGGTTGATCTTCTATGAATTGAATAACTTTGTTTGAGACTTTCCATAACCAATTGTCGCGTGACTCCACAAGCGCTAATACTAGCAACATATCCGTCTTATTTATCGACAATCACGGTTGCAATTTCCTCAATTACCCGTGGTTGCACTGGTTTCCATCTACTGCCAGGTCGAACTTCCAAAGATTCAGTTTCTTCAAACTTCCGAATCATCGATCTAACTGCGAAAGCTGACAAAGGACCTACATGCAAGTTCTGACGGACTAAACTCACGAAGAGCGGCTACTGCATTGCAGTCGTTCAGGTAAAATAACTTTCTTACTTTTTTAACCACATTTGCTATTTACAGTCGAAATACTGTTATTTCCCTTTGTAATTTATCGTGTCTATTATCTACTTAAGAAACTAGAATAAAATATTAGGAAATTTTTATATTGTGAATAATAGGTATAGTCCAGTAACTTTGGCGCCTGAAAGGGGGGGGTTCCGTGCGTCAGATCGGGTAGTTATGAAATTTTGCTGAGTTGTTTATGATGTTTTCCCAATGCAAGATCCAAGTTTTCGACCTCGAGCGCCGAACGCAACTTTGGCAAAAATCCAAAAAACCGCGAAATTTTCGACCCTTCTGCAGGATTTGGCGATTTTAACCTGGAAAGACTATTGTTGTGATAATAATGACTTAGTACGTTTTTAAAGGAGACGAAATTTCCTACAGTTTGAGACCAGAACTGTGTATGAAACTAATAGTTTCCGAAATACAACGTTTCAAAATTTAGTGAGTTTTGCGAACTCGGCAATCGTTAGCAATAATGTGATGTTCTGTGGGAATTTTGACCTTGTAGGCTGAGGTACCTCAGAAAAGCAATCAAATATGTGGTAAAATAACACAAAGTAAATGAAATAATGATCCTTAAAACCTAATGTTTGCAATTGACAGTGATAATAATAAAAAACAGAAGATAAGTAAGAACATTTTGCTCTGTTGGAAGGGCCCGGTCGCGCATCGGCGGTTTCTCCACCGGGAAAGTCTGCAGTTGAAACATCGATGTCTTCCCAAAATACAGTCTCCAGCATTTCGAAATCTGACAAATCGTCGCTTTCTGGGGAGTGCAAAACAACCTCAAGTGCAATGTCCGGCACATAGTCGCATGAAGCCCCGCTGCAATGACTGCAGACAAAAGAACACTTCAGCCCTGCCTTCCTACAGCTGCACGCGTTCCCACAATCAGTAGCGCACCAAGGAGGGAGGGGCCCCACCAGCCAGCTGATTTCCTTTTTTTTTTTTTTGGTTATAAAAGCAAGCCTAGGGGGCCCCACCACTCAGCCTAGGGGCCCCATCCACCCAAGTATTTCCCTTTTTTTTTTGATTGTGGAATAATGGAACTCCCGCCCCGGGCCCCCAAAGGCGTTGGTACGCCACTGCCCACAATCCCTCGTACAGCCGCACGAAATCATCCGCAAGAGGTGTTGTGGAGCTGCATCTCTGGTCATCAGTTTGGGGCTGAGGTCTTGTGAGGTGGTTATGTATCCGCAGTCGAGAGGGTTCAGTTTGGCTCCCAGCCATTTCTGTACATGTAACAGAATTGGACTTGTATAGTTGAAGAGAAAATGATGAAAGAGATGTTTATAAATAACGTGTATATAATAAAGTAAGTGTATACGTGTATATAAGAACGAATTGTATCTGATGGTGGGTGCGGAAGGAGTCAAATCGAACCGCGTCTCTCGTAGGAGGTAATCTTGCGACAATGAAGCTCGTTTTGGCCGCAGACCTCGCAAATAGGTGCTGCAGCAGCTCATTAAGGCTCTGGATGTCGGGGTTGACACCGTACAGAGCAACTATTATCCGCTCCCCTGCTGCTGCTATAGGAGTTATTTCACTATCAAATAGTTCAGAGCTGATAGAGACAGATCTAACAGATCAACAATCTTACCAACATATATTTTGCAAAGGTGATAGAACCATAATGAAAATTATCATGTTTTTCACTAAAATCCATTCTAATTTGTACTTGACAAAAGTGATTTTGTCAAGTACATAGTATGCGTATTTTTCTTATCATGTAGGAACAATAATTGTGTCATGCAAAACAAAAGTCCATTTCGGGATATCCACGTACTCTGACTAGATTAATAATAATTTCAATAATTGAAATATTTTATTTCATATCTTCCATTTGACAGTAAGAAACTACTCTTTTAAACACTTAAATTTTAATTTAATAATTTTTTACATCATTCTCTACATTGATAAATGATTTTTCTATCCCGAATCATTCACACCTTATATGGTAATCATAAACATTAAAAAAAGAAATGTTAGCTCAATTGTACTTATCTAAAAACATCATCGTATCCGTAGTACTCAAGGAAAGTAGAATAAAACTACTCATTTTGGACAGAACTCCCAGTAGATCAAAAGTAGTATCTCGGAAAGAACAAAGTGCACGAAGAAGTGGCATTCCAAGTAATAAAATGGCATTGCTCTTATACCAAACATCATGCTACTATAGTAACTATATTTAGTATATGACCAATGAAAAGGCTCATTTTTTACAAACAAGTACATTAAGTCTGAAATAACTGTTCAAAATAATAATAAAAAAAATACTTTCAAGAACAAAATAATAGCAATCGTTTTTCAGTTTAAACAGAATCGCGGTCATTTTCTAAAACCATATCGTAGCCTACTATAAATTCACTATAGTTAAAAGTGCTACTTTTGTATCCAGGCCTACTTACTGATATCAAGTCTTAAATGATATTTATTGATAAAGTGTTTAGTTAGAATTAGTTTGGACCTCGTTGTGGCGAATTTTGTTCGGCTCTGTAACTTCCCACAATCCTAAAAGCATAAGTTGCCGAGAAATATTTTGAGTGTTTTTGGTGTTAACTTTTTTTCTCACTGCCTCCTATTAACTAGCAGTAAGAAAGAAATAGGATTCTTGAAACTTGAAACCTTATATGCAAGTAATATTTTAACAACTTTATAAGCACCGCTCCCATGGAGTGATTCTTCCTAACTAAAGTAGCCAAATGTTATCGATTACACCTCAAAAAAAAAAAAACGTTTCACATTATATTTTAGTTAACTGCTTCTATTAGTGGAGAGAAGCCAGTTTTTCGAAAACTAGTGAGTCCAGAAACTTGTAATCTTATTTGACTAACGATTCAGTTATGAGAAGTATTTGATTGTTCTGGTGTTCACTTTTTCGCCTGCAGTATTTCAAAATCCCTCATAGGTAGGGTGACTAGATTTTTCCGATATCAATCAGGTACAAGACAACTTTGACGACTAACAAAAAAACCAACAATAACAATATCATAATATTCAAATTTCTTCTTATCATATATTAAAAATGGACACACAATAAAAAATGATATAATTGTTACAGTTTACTTTATTATATTTTCTGTTAAATAAGAAGAGGAAAGTTATCTCTGTCTTATTTTCTTCTTTATTTTATAATTTGTAACATTTTGAGATTCCTCAGGAAGTCCTATCGTAAGGACTTAAATATAGAATGGGAAGTAAAGAAGTTGTAAGTTTTATTGTGTCCATTTTAAACAACAACAATAACTTTGACTTTATACTGTATGAAACTTTAACATTGTGGGAAAACAAAACTTCACTTTAACGTATTATTGGACGTATTTCTATTCTGATTTTTACTTTTGAGGGACATTACTGAAGCGGAACACTGCACTAAAATCCGGGACGTCTGGTCACCCTACTACCCTACATCTGGTCAACCCTGTAGTAGGAGGCTTCGGAAGATTGTAAAGTTGGAGAGTCAGGAATTTGAAGTCAATCTTATGACATAGTTTGAAATTACAAGGAATAATTCTCAGAGCTACTAAGCTTACAGTTGTAAACTTTCACCAAGTTGTAAACTTTTTTATGGAATTTATGTATTCACTGTTTTCCTCTCGGAAACTTCAAAATACTCAACTACGTTTATACTTTAAAAAAATGATCTCTAAACAGCAATAGAACATATAAACGGGATTTTTTCCGTAAGCCTTACGAAAATACAGTATATATTAAGTTAAAGCAGCAGGTTCATATCCTCTAGTAGTTCTTTTACGGTATAATTAATTCTTTCGACATTGATCATCATTTACAATTCATTCTTTAAATTTGCAATGAGCACTTAATAATTTATAGTAGATAATCCAATAATCTTTTATGTGAGAATGGGTCCGGTAGCAAAGCGGTGGCGAGTTGGGCCTAGGATCCCCCCAGCTTTCTGTAGAATGAGTTCCGGGTTTCTTTCGTTACAGATGGGCAAGAATAGGCTGACCGTACGACCTTATCACAGTCCCGGGTGATTGAAACGTTAGGAGCTGATCTCCAGCGCTCCCATGGGCTACCGTAGGCCCCTGTGGCATTTACCTATATCTATACATAATTTATGAGAGAAACGTTCTCTTTTACAGAACTTTAAATTCCATGTATTTTCTTATAAGGTAGTTGTTGCAAATATGGCCAATGCTGGTAATATAGCCACATTGCCAACCTTTGGGTTTTAAAAAAATCTTGAAATTTTTTTTTACATACGCCTAAAGAGCCAAAGTTCTTGTCTACATATTTTTTTTTTTTAGTGAATACCATAATCATGAAAAAAAAAATATTCAAATTAAGGTGGCCATATTATCTTCAGGTACCTTACTTTCAAACAGTTTTTACTAATATTTTTACTAATGCATACTTAATTCCCAAATCCCTTACAGTGTTTGAGCCAGAGTGATACAAAAGCTACGAGACTTTTATCTAAATTTAATTATGTAGTGAAACTGTGATATTAACAAATTATATCAAGATTAAGTAATGGTACTTATCTAGTTTTCCCATACATATTCATTTTACACCGTTAAAAGTCAAAATATTGTTAAGAGCCTAAAATTCTACAAGTGTGTGATGATCAACGTACAACAAACTAAATGTCATCTACGTTGAGTTGGCCTTACATTGTTAACAAGAGCCGATTATGTGTTTTGTTACAATAATGGAGTGGTTGCTATGGATTCAGTGAGTTCGTCAGTTGCACTAGTTATGGAAGGTTTCTCAGGAAGGAAGCTTCCTTCTTGTGTGTGTTATTCACCGGTGTATGTTTTAAAATCCACATGATTAATCAGTGTTTTAGTGATGTGTGCCTACGTTAACATTCCAGTTAAGTGAGCAATTTTACTGTCCTCCAAATGAAAGATGACCGGCGGAAGTTTGAACTGCGCAGCCCTTCCGGTAGCTGATCAATTATGTTTTCCTGTCACAATGGATGACGTAGTCTGTTTTCACTGAGAAAGACATGTTGATAACGCCAAATTAAAACTTCTCTCGACTATTTAGCGTTATTTCAATACCAGTTGCTAACAATAAGTATTTATATAAATAAATAAATATATATTATTTATAAATACAATGCTCTTTTGCAAAGTAACAAGCGATTAGCACAATGGCGGCGTCCTTTCATTACATCAGACGGACGTGCCTGACCAGACTAATCGAAGATACATGCGCAGATCTCACAAAAACAGGGCGGCCATCATTCATTGGGAGGACAGTAGTGCTGGGAGTTTGTGAAAAAGGTTTATCACAAACACAAATAACGTATGTTTCCAAGACAACGAAACATCGTTAGTGCATATGAATCAACATGGAGTGAAGGTCGCCATGTTGGCTGCTGTTCGAATCTGATGTTAGTTATATGAACATCAAGTCTACTGAGACAACCTCTCGTGATACAGTGATTCGAAAGGTTCCACGATTGCACGAAGCAAGAATTTGTGAATATGAACTTTCGTTGTTTTTAGGGTGAACACCGCGTAAAGCATTTCGCCGAAGATAAAGGGAAAGTTAGAACCATTCGAACAGTAGAGTCATATAAGGGTTTGGTTTAAATGCAGTATGTGGTAACCGGAAGTTAAAAAAACACTCAGGAGTAATCAATTAACAACCATAACCTTTTGTAAATATTATGTATGGCGCATTCTAGCAAGAGATCCTTTTTTTTGTATTCGATTTCGATTTTTCTACTAAATTTCAAACATTTAGTTCCAAATCAGCCATATTTCGCAAAGAGGAAAAAAAAAAAAAAAAA
>JAFIDM010070622.1:0-10719 GCA_023159025.1 Thereuonema tuberculata
AGAGATCTGAATTAAAGAAGCTGAAATTTGCTGCAAAGGTAGAAGGACGTATGCAAATTATGTAGGTAACAGCCAATCACGGTTTCGCGTCGAGAAATATGCAAAACAGGCAGTCGTATATAAAAGGCCTGCATTGTGAAGGGTTACAGGAGTTGCATGTAAGTGCTGATGAAACTTACGTACTAAACGTAAGCTCTAAACACATTCGTACGATTTGTTTTCAAGCTAGACGTGTTTCTATGGCTTCCAGAAGACGAATGGAAGATTCTGAGTGCTGGCGGGCTGGCGGACGCATTGAAGCAGGACAGTCTATAACAGATATTGCTCGTTTCTTCGGCGTTCATCATTCCGTCATTTCACGATTACGAAACAATTCCAAACCAGCCAAACAGTTGTCCGAAGACCTGTAGCTGGTCGTCCAAGGGTTACGACCCCCGCGGAAGATCGATATATTGCTGTTGTTGCCAACGGAATCGAAGAACGACCTCCACACGTGTGACATCTATGGTTGCAGCCGCCATTGGTAAGACGATATCTGCCACTACTGTTTGTCGAAGGTTAGACATGAATGGTCTGTACACCCGAGTACTATGAGTTTGTGTTCCTTTATCCGTCCAATCCAGAGGGGCACGATTACAGTGGTGCCTCCAGCATGTGAATTGGACTATGTCTGATTGGGGTAACGTTATGTTCACAGATGAGTCCAGATTTGCCCTACAACCCGATGATAAGGAGGGAACAAGGCACACGCAATCGGCCCCAGAACATAACCGAACATCACGCATTCCGCGGTGGAAGCATCATGGTCTGGGCAGGGATTTCATTGGGATATCGCACCGATCTGCACATCTACAGGCGAGGTTCTGTGACGGCTGTACGATATCGAGATGAAGTCCTAGACCCCATTGTGAAACTGTACGCAGCAGCAGTTGGTCCTTCTTTCGTTTTAATGGATAATAATGCGCGTCCCCATAGAGTTCACTTTAGGACCACCTAGCGCCATAATGGGGCGTTTCCGGACATGGGTTCATCAGGAATATATTGATCCTTAGCCATGCCCCTACACGTGGTTTGAATATTACACACGAATTTTGCAACATTTATATATGTGTTTGTGTATATGTATGTATTTATGGATATGTATGTATATATACATATATATATATATATATTTAATGTATTCTGTTATTATATCTGAACTGCTGCGTATATATATCATTTCTATCTGTATAATCTTTGTTTTGTTTTGTTTTTTGTTTGTTTGTTTTGTTTCATTCGTGTAGATGTAAGTATATCTAATAAAACTAACTGTAGCACCTGTTGATAGGAGTCTTGAGCTCCTAACGGGACTCTAATGTAATTCAAATTTAGATTCAAATAAAAAAAAATGACCAAAAACCAGAGTTGAATAGAACATTGATTTGAACGTGTTCGAATAATAGGTTTTCTAAATTCCTTTAACTGCTTTATTAAAATTATAGTTACGTATAATAATAAAATCTACTGTTATTTTCATACTTTAGTTATTGAAGCATTTTCACAACCTTTCTTTTTTAATTTCATTTCAATTTTTAATTTAAAGACCAATTTATTAGTAGAATGCAGTGAAATAAAAAACAATATTTCTAAAGAGATTCTAGAAAGATTTAAAACAGATACTTTAAAAGATCAATGAAAATTGAATTTAACCTATAAAATATACCGTTGTATATGTTGTACATTTATAAAAAAATACATAATCTAAGAACTCTGCTTCCTTGGGAGTCGGGATTCATTTCAATCTGTTATCCAACGAAAAAAAAAAAATGAAAGAAAATAGTGGCTCCACTGATCCGAGTAATGGGTGTGGGTTGGGGAAAGAGTCGGTATTTGAAGATAGACATATGTTGATTTGATGCTTTGAAATGTACTTGCTGAACTGTTATAAAGAAGAACAAACAAGACAAAAAAAAATACACACAGACAGAGAATCAGTAAAAATAAGAGAAATAGAAATGAAAATGACAAAAATTGAACCTCCTCTTAGTTTAAACCCAATTCAATGAAAATTATCTAAGGAAATTTAAGTAAATAACTGATTTACAAAGAATAAAAATCATTAATGAAATAAATACTTCACTAACAGTGTAAACTGTTGTAAATCCAACAGGAATGAAAGCAAATAATTCATTTTCATTTTGTTTAATGATATAATATGAAAACAAACCTATTCCATTCGTTTAGTTTACAATATTATTCAAATATCGTTCAAAAAACAGAAGTAATTTATTGAACATTACAACCAGTTTTTATAAAATGTCAAAGAAATGTAGGAAATAGAACTTAGTAGAAGTATTTAGTATTACAGATCGTTTTATTCCGTTCATGTATTTTGACAAAGAACTTCCAGAGATTCAAGCGCGTTCACACTCATAACACTCTAGATAGAACAATTGCCAACCTAAAGAAATTTTTTTAGTTTAATAAATTAGAGGCGCATGTGTGAAGATCTCTCGCTGATGTCGGCTGCACCCCCAAGCTGTCTCCTAATGTGATACGACATCAACTTCTCTATATTCGAAAATGACAACCATTCTACCACGGTAAGTATATTTCCCAAAGGTCAACCACCTTGAGACTCATTTATGATATTCTCATTCTGTTTGATATTCAGTCATTCGAAGTCAAGCTTAGTTTCAGCTGAGAAGCCCAAAATTTACAGAAGTTATCTAAGAAACAAATTTGAGGTCGCAGTCAGCTGTATTACGAGTCTATCGGAGATTCCAGGAAACTGGTGCCTTTCATCGGAGACCAGGTGGACATCGAGTTACAACTACAAAAGATGACTGATTTATTATTAGCATGCACTATGCAATCGTAATTTGACTGGCATTCAGATCCAATAAGAGATGCACCAGGCGTATGGGGTAACTTACAGTGGCTGGACAGTCAGTTGAAGACTACAGGAAGGAAATTTGATCCCACATAGGCCTGCAACAGGACCACTTCTGACCACAGCTCTTCGGAAAATCGCCATCAATTTGCTCGCGATCATCTTCAATGGACTTGTAGCGCAATGGGGTCCAGTGTTGTTCTCTGACGACACTCGAATGTGTTTACATGGCAATGACAGACAAAACCGTGTCTATCGAAGGCTTAGTGAACGTTTTGCGCAATGCTGCTTCCAGGAAACGGTCAGTGCAGGAAGCTCTTGCATACTATGGGCAGGCATTTCACTTGCAGCCAAAACTGACATCGTGTTTATCGCCCCTAGACCCACAGAAGGCGGGTTGACGGCTCTCCGGTATATACCCGGAGTGCTACAACAATATGTATTGCCGTACTCACATTTAAATGGCTTTTCACCTGTATGTTATCTAATGCGGGTTGTTAAGTGATGTTTTACAGAAAAGGTTTTTTCACAAAACTAGCATTTATAAGGCTTTTCACCTGTATGTGATGTCATGTGTCTTGTTAAACTGCCTCCTTCAGAAAAGGTTTTCTCACAAAATTCACATTTAAATGGTTTTTCACCTATATGTGATCTAATGTGGGTTGTTAAATGGCATGCTTGAGAAAAGCTTTTTTCACAAAACTCACATTTAAATGGCTTTTCACCTGTATGTGATCTAATGTGGGCTGTTAAGTTGTGTTTTAAAGAAAAGCTTATTTTACAAAACTCAAGATTTAAGTGGCTTTTCACCTATATGTGAACTCATGTCTTGTTAAATTGCCTACTTCAGAAAAGGTTTTCTCACAAAACTCACATTGAAATGGCTTTTCACCTGTATGTGATCTAATCTGGGCTGTTAAGTTGTGTTTTAAAGAAAAGCTTTTTTTACAAAAATCACATTTAAATGGCTTTTTACCTGTATGTGATCTGATGTGTTTATCTAAATTACCTCTTTGAGAAAAGCATTTTTCACAGTATTCACATTTAAATGGCTTTTCAATACTTTTCGACGACATATCTGTTGCTTAGCTGACTGATGGTTTTCAATAATCTCCTTAATATCGATGTATCATTTACTCAACAGTTCGAAAGCACAAAGAACTCAGCACTCTAATGAATTGATAACAGAACTGGAGGACTGCAGGCTGAAAATTTGAAAGTATAAAACTATATCTGCATTAAAACTTCAGAAAAACATATCTTCTTGTTGGGCTTTGGAAGCAGATGGTCCAGGTAAAACCTGAAATTTCTCTTCCAGCTCTTTTCAAAAAAACCTTCAAACATTTAATTTCGAAAAATCTAACGGTTGTTTCACGGGTGCATCTATAAAATGGAATGACTATCACTCAGGTTGCGGAAGTCACGTCACTGATCCCGCTGACGAATCCCCAGCCCTTCTTTTTATAGACGGAGTGGTTACACAAAGATGGCTGGCATATTATCGGTTTGTTGTTAGAAGTTGAATCAGAACTTTATTCATTGTTAGAAAGAGAATCAAGTACTGATTCCTTATCCTCGTCAGATGAAGAGATTATTATGTTATCAATGTATAGTAATGTTGGTAGAAAGAAAGCAAGAATTGAGAATTAAGCAAGAGAAGCTGTGTAACCCATTCGTATCAGCCGACAACATTCCCAGCAGATGACACAATGGACGCATTTTACATTACATTTATATTTTACAATACAGAGTTGCTTTTTACTCGACGATTAAATTAAAAAAAAAATATTTTTTTTCACTTCTTTGTTTCATATACAACGCCGATGGTTCCGTTTCATGAAGCCGTGGCACTAACTATCGGAATATCTTTGTTTTCGTGCCACCGCGACTGAGTCCGGTACCGCCGGCTCTCCTGCCGACCTTAGGCAGACCGTCGGCGGCAGAGAGCCGGCCACCGCCGCCGACAAAGATGCCCTAAATAAAAGGGCCCGGTGTCGGTCGGGGGTGGGACACTTTAGGCATTCGTGACGACATCCACCCACCATACATGAGGCGAACTAAAAAAAAAATTACGGCTAATAATTTTATTTATTCTTCTTTTTTTTCTTACTTGTCTGTGTTGCGTAAAAGTACAGTTACTTTATATTTAGTTACTTGTCATTAATGAAGCAATCACACTGCCATTGAAATTAAGAAGTAGGAATATATTCACTATTCTTTTAAGAAACAGAACGAAGTTATAAAAAAAAAATTAATTTAACAGAAGTGAAATTGCAAGTCTAAAAAGAAAAAAGAATTAAATTTAATAGAAGCGAAATTGCAAGTCTAAATAATAAAAATAAATAATAAAAAAAAAATTAATAGAAGTGAAATTGCAAGCCTAAAAAGAAAAAAAAAAAAAATTTAATAGAAGCAAAATTGCAAGTCAAAAATTAATAAAAAACAAATTAATTTAATAGAAGTGAAATTGCAAGTCTAATAAATAAAAAAAAAATAATTTAATAAAAGTGAAATTGCAAGTCTAAAATAAATAAAAAAAATTAAATTTAATAGAATTTGTTATTATTATTAAATAGTTATCCCTTGTTATTAAATAGTTCTATAACTTGTGTGCATATAATTCAACAAGTTCAAGAATGTGGAAGACATACACAAACATACTACATAGACATGTACAAGCATACTGTTTTATATGCCCCAAATTCCTTAGAAATGTAGATTAATAAATAGTAATAATTCAGTGGATCCATTATTTCTTATTAATACAGAGACATTCCTAGAAATTGTAATGGGAGGTGATATGATGGTCTTAACGATTTAACCTGTTGTTTCGAGTTGAGAAGAGACTTAAAACAAAGCGATGGACTTTTTAAAATTCAAAATAGTAAATTTCTTTTATTTTCGAGTGCAATGGAAATGGAAAGGGTAACTTAGAATTTCTACCAACCCTTTCATTGTTACACCAATTCTAATCAGTTATAAAAAGGAAAAAAGATTAACATCAGTGGTATAACGAAAATTTTCAGTTCAAATGAGAAAGGGTTTAGAAAAAGGTTTTTTTTTTCTAATTTATTTATTAATTTACATTTAAGAAAGGAAAAAAAATTAATACATTATAACATAAGGAACATTCTTTCTATGAATCCAGGATGAACAAACTTATTAGAAGGCATGGCTATTTCTGAATCATCTATGTGACTGATGAAAAGTAGTCAATTCAAGTAAAAATTAGTGATACTTTCATTGTCAGTTTCCTGCCTTTGATTTTATGTGAACTTTTTCTGATTAATCTATGTATTATTTCATAATTGTGATACCAATAGGAAGCATGAAGTTATAATAAGATATTTTTCCTAGAAATTCTTAAACTTTCATCATATTTTAATGAGATGTTACGGCCATACCATCTAAAACAGGACAAACATACCATGCCCCTGGTATGGTCAATGCCCCTGTTCCCATTAATAATAGACGGCGATTCAAATTTTTCTAAAAAAAAATCCTAAATATAGTCTAATAATCACCATCACATAGCCTAATAAAAATGAACTTTGTTATTTAATATTAATTTTTGTGTTTTGGTTTCAATATTCAGTGCTTTTTTACTATTCAATACATTATCAAAATTACAAGAGGCTAATTATTGATTTTTGTTTCCACAATATCCCAATGTGAGTGCAGGTTGTGAGGGTTGAGTAGCCTGTAGTAATGTAACAATGCAATGATACTGGTCAATATATAGGTTATAAAAGGTAATGATTTCGCAGTATGTCACACCCGTAACAGGCTGTCACACCCGTAACATGATTTTCTGAAATTTTATGCTAGCAAAATTTAAGCCTATATAAAAAAAGGTGAGCATCCCTAGTTACAGTGAATATTCCTATAATAGAAAAAAATATAACCTTTGTCTAGGTGTTCTTAATTCACAGAATATTTTCAAATATGTAGGGAACTCAGAAACCAATGTCCATTTAGTGTCACACCCGTAACACCTACTAATTATTTTTTTTAGCATTGACCACAATATTTTCCTAACATTACAATTTATGCCAATATTAACAACCCTAAGAACTACACTTTTGCAAAAAATTACGAATTTATATGTAGAAGTTTATTAATTATAGAGTAATTAGTGTATGCAATATGTCACACCCGTAAAAATGGAATTGCTGGTTAGCATTTGTGACCTACCATTATTTTGCTATAAAATACACTTGCTACCATTCTGAAATGGCAATAACATAAATTAACAGTACACCCATTGCCTGCATCGTATCTATTGGCAACCCACACAGGATTTCTTAGTTGGTAAGCAATGTGCCGATATATGGGATCTTTACGACATTTGAGAGACATAGATTTTATGATTATCATTAATAAGAAAGAAGTATCACAAAGCTCTACTATGATATTCCATGGTATGTCTACTATAAAAGGAAAATTACATTAAGCAAAAACTGCCTTTGATTCATAATTTGAGTGGGAATGTTCATAATGACTATCATAGTGTATTGAATGCTCTGGTGGTAGGAATTTTTTGATGCCCATCCATTTCTGCCAAACTCTGCCAAATCCTATTAAGACAACTGGTGTCGCTTCACTGTTGCCAAGTATGTCCAACTACTCTGGCATCCTAATGTACAAGAACTATAACTTGAAAACTCAAAGAAACTTCTTAACATAGATGTAGGATGTTTACAATGAGATTTATAAAATGTCTTTGAGCCTTGGTTGTGCTGTAAAACATTAATATTCCATTACTTTGTTCTGCATTACTTGTAGCAACACATGACTTCAATTATCTATGATTGCCAATTTATCTCTTGCACTAATCGTTTAATGCTTTACATTCTTCCATAATCTTCATGCCAATCTATTGGTTCCTCGTGGGTGTGGAAATTTCTAAGTCAGACAGTGTATTAGTAGAATACAGTGTCTTATGGCCAGTTTCTCCAAATGGTGTTAGTATTAGCTGATGTCGTAACTCTATTGATTTCAATTGGACTTAATCCAGGATTAGCTTAAGAGTATTTGGAGAAACCGACTGTTAGTTAACTTGCCTGACAAAGGCAAGTTGAATGAAATTATTTAATCTTCAGAAACTTAAAATTGCAAATTTAGAATATGCATGTATTTGGATGTATATTTATTCCACACACTATCAATAGGATCAAAGCAAGACAGGATTCTGTTCATTTCTGACAAGACTTTTTATACTCTGACAAAATTTCAAATGAATGTACTTTTAATACTTAAAACAAACATAGGACTGAAAAAAAGAAAAAAGAAGCTGATTAAGAGTAAAATTTATTGATCGAAGGGAAAACCAATTAATATTAAAATTGGTTCGAAATGCAACGAAAGATACAATGAAGGGAAGATCAGTTGGAGATGTTCGATTCGAATGGAAACAAATAAAAAGAAATTATTATATCCCAAAGAGGAGTAGTAGAAGATAGTCTTGCATCTAAACTAATTTTTCGATGAAGAAAAATATTTCATAGTAGCAATATACAATAAAACTTTATAAAGGTTAATTGGTGATATACAAACAATTATATTTGAATATTTAGAAAAAAAATAGGTGATTTTAATATTGGGATAGGGAATTTGAAATCAATTCACATTGTAATGAATTAGAAGAGAATAAGATTATTAGGAATAAAATTAAAAACAGAGGGTATAAAGTTATGTGAATGGACTGAAGAAAACATTGTAATTTGGAATTACTTAATGGGAATTGGGAGGGAGGTATGGTGGGAAATTGAATTATTTTTGGCAATCAGTGAGGGGGCGGGGGAGGTTTATTTTTTTTGTGTTTCATACATAACATATTCTTAAAAAAAATTGTTTTTCAGATTTTATCAACTCTAATTTCAGATCATATGCCAATTAGAAACGATAAAGTATTGGGCGGGGGGGGGGGGGGGGAGATTAAAAAGAAGAAAGAAAAATATAAAAATAATTGTTTTAGACTAAGGAAAATTTATAAATTTTAATTTAATTTAGTTTAAGCTTTTTTTTGTTTTTGTTTTGACCAAAAAATAATTTCAGTCAAAAGTAAGTTAAATATATTTAGATGATGTATAAATAGTTGGAATCAAACATTTGTACAAACAATAAGAAACAGCTGTAAAGGATGTCTGATACATTGGGAAGAATTCGATGGCAGTAATATATTAGATTGTTTCATGAAGAATATGAAAAAGAAAAAAGTAAAGTTGGCTTTAAAAGAAATTACAAGGGTAAGAATGAATGGATAAGAAGAGAATTTGGGTTGTAAATATAGAAACAAAATTCCGATTATTAAAACAGGTACTGAAATTTGGATAATAATTTGGGATATGAAAGTGAATAGCCTTTATATACACTATGTTAATAAAAAAGTCCAGTCGCCCACCCCTAACCATCGTCAGTCTTTCCCTTTGACACAATGACCAGTAGTCGACATTAGTATGACGTGAGTCTACCTTTAGCCTTTACAGAGCCGTGACTGTTGGACAAACTTTCCACCAAGTACCTGAATATCTTTGGAGGAATGGTAGCCCCATTCTTCCTGAAAAGCTCTAGCTAGAGCAATTCCTAAAATTAGGACATCGCGGCCTGGAGAGAAGTCTATCTTCTAATTCCTTTTATAAGTTTTCAATGGAGTTCAAGTAGAACTTTGAGTAGCCCAGTCCATTTCAGGAATCTTATTGTCCACAACCATTCCCTCATAGATCTCCCTTATGTCATTGAGCAATGTCATCACATAACTGGTTCTCTACTATAGGTAATACATCTCCTTGTACCCTTTCACATTTATATTCCCATTCATGATACAAGAGGGCCAAGTACATTCAACGAAAAACACCCTAAAATACAATGCCACCTCCTCAAAAACTTCACTGTTGGCACTGCACATGATGGCAGATATGGTTCCCTGGTGCATTTGCCACACCCAAACCCTCCCCAAAGGAGCTCCACAGGGTATAGTTTGATTCATCATTCCACATCATAGATTTCCATGTCCAGTGGTGTTGCTCATTACACCAATTCAGATAGAGCTTAGGATTCACAGGGCAACTGTTTGGCTGGTGAGCAGCTGCTCGACTATTAAACCTCATTCTCTTGAACTCTCAATAAACAGTCATGGTGATATTTCATATAGCGTATATGCTCCAATAGAGGCCCCCGGCATTTATTTGCAAAACTAGCCTCAGCTCCCAGCACTTAATAGAGACCGGCTGCTATTAGAGGTCATCCATTATTAACAAAAACCTTCAGAATGCAATATTTTTACACATAAATACCAGTTAATATTAGAAACAGCTACTCTATCTGAATTTCATATGCTACATAAGACCGTTAAAGATAAATGGCAATGTCTTTCTGTACCTTTTGCTGCTATTTGTCGTCCGAATACACAATGACGGGCAGCCCCCTCACCGGAAGTTTTTTTCGCATATTCCACCGCGCGAATCTTAAAGACAATGTCAAATGACCGTTTCGGCGACATTTTGTAAGGCAATGTATCGTAAAGTATTATGCACGACTATAAAGATATGGACACTTACATTAGTAGACTACGATTGGCAAATATCAAAGACCCGGCTACTATTAGAGGCCGGCTATTATTTGGCCGTGTCCCCTCTGCAGCCCTGCGCTTATTAGAGACCGGCGACAATAAGAGCTTTGGCGTTTATTGGAGCATATACGGCATTGATAATTTAATTTGATTATTTTTTTTATTTAAGCTATATTATTAACCTTCGTTTACATATATAATTTAATTGAACTTAATGCACCTATGCAATAAATACATATTAACAATGTTTAATTTTGGCTGTAAATTAATTTCTTTT
>JAFIDM010070623.1:0-10718 GCA_023159025.1 Thereuonema tuberculata
GACAATAATGCCATCCACATAGTGGTTGACCACAGCTACAGTGGAAAATAATCATTTGTAAGAAATGGCCATCCAGAGCACCTGACCTGAATTCGGTAGACAAGCTTGACACTCTCATGTTAGATAGATTGTAAATACAGTAAAACCCCGTTATTACGCTCCCGCTTATAGCACTATCCCGTTCTTTACGCTCATTTCATTCGGTCCCTGGAATTTTCTATGTAACTCTGTATATTTTTACCCTCTTATAACGCTTCAAATCCCGCTTGTAGCGCTTTTTTTATATCGGAAATTTTGTATCGAAAAGAAATGTAACACTGTAAAGATTCTTTTCTTTCCCTGGTTAGAGGGAATCTTTGAACTATTTGAAGTGCGGGTCTGTGATACAGTAAGTTAGTGCAAAATGTCGAAGCGGAAATCCCTTTCTATAAGTGAAAAATTGCAAATTCTCTGTAAGTACGACGATAATTCTACACTAAGTCAGAAGGATTTCGCAGAATCTCTAGGAATCTCCTCATCCAGTCGGAGAACAATAATAAAAAATAAGAATGTAATTACCAATGCAGCGAAGGATGGTTGCAAACGTAAAAAAGTAAAATGTAGAAAATATGAAGATGCCGAGGAAATTCTAATTAAATGGATTCATCAGTCCCGTGATGCATCAGTGCCATTAAGTGGCCCAATCATTCAAGAAAAGGCGCGTGAAATAGCGGGCAGTGCACTAAATATTCTCCGAAAATTTATTAGTGTTGCTCCTAGTGGTATATCAATTGATGTTAATAGTTACTTGAACCGCATTGAAAATGTCATAATTCATAACAGTTGCACACACACACACGGCAAACCACAATCAAAGATTTTTTTAATAGGAAATAAGCTCACATTTGCATTATATCTATTGCAGAATCAAGTATCTTTCCTGTAAAATGGTTTCGAAATGTTTCTCGATCTCATAAATCATTTCCCGTTTATAGCGCTATCCCGCTTATTACGCTTGTAGGTCATGGTCCCTTGACGAGCGTAATAACGGGGTTTTACTGTATAAACATCCAACTGTTCATAACCACATTAAAGAACAATTAGATTAGAAAAGAATTCTTTTTTTTTCTTATCTTTCTTTAGACTTCCCAAATCATCTGAAAAAATGTTGAGAATTTAACTTTGTTCTACTTATTGAATTAATTTATATAGCTTTAATTACAGAAATTACTCTTATGTCATGTAATTAATATTAATCCACCATGATAAAACGTTACATATGTAAAGAAGTTATTATTATTATTATTATTATTATTGTTTATTTCAGTTAATTTATAGAATTTTACAGTTAAAAGTATATTGCCAAAATAATTTGCCGAATAAATTACCCTTTTTGGGAAATATTTCCGGGCTCCCTTGCTTTTTTTTTTTTTTTTCGTCAATAAAGATAAAATTACTGTTAGCTATAGATTAACACAGTTGAGAATCATTATTTTAAATTAATGCAAAGATTTCGATTACTATAGGAAAGTTATGGGAGGACGCACTTGGTTTGCTCACTACGACCTTCGATCTCGTCCAAACAGAATTTATTTATTTTCTTTCTAAATAAATTTATTACAACTATGAAATTGAGGGTGCAGTTACAGATGGGTATAGTCTATTGATATTTAGCGTCTTTAGCTTATTTGGATGCGAGTACTTTCAGCGAAAAAATATCAAAGGGGTCCCATAACTTTGCCAAAGCTATGGGAACTCGATCCAATGTGTTCACTACGGCTCTTTGCTCTCGTCCAAACGGAATTTTTTAATTTTCTTTCTAAATAAAATTATTACAACTACTTAATTGGGGGTGGAGTTACAGATAGATATACGCTATTCATATTTGTTTTTTTATTCGCATATGTGTACTTTAAGTATACATTTCTCTAAAATCGCCTATAAATCGACCAAATCGGAAACACTAATCACGTGATCAGTTTATGACGTCACCCATAGCTCCGAATTTTCTTCTCAGCAATTACAAAATAAGCAAAAATTAATAAACTTGTATGATTGTCTCAAAAAAAGGGAATTAATTACAATTAAAAAAAAAAGAACACCTTTATAAAAAATAATTAAAGTTAGTTATTTTCCGTTACAATGACGGATTTTTTTTTAAGTGTATCAAGTTTATTTTTACGGGAATGGCTTCTGCAATGTATCTTTTCTGATTGGCTTAGAAATAGAATTTTTTGATTGGCTATCTAGTAGCCATGTGATTTCAACATCCGGTTGGGTTCTTCCGGTGAGAAATCAAAAGCCATTTTCTATTTGAATTTTGACTGACAAAGAATTTTTCTTCAATAATTCCTATCTGGGTGAGTATCTGCTATTGATTTTTTTCTAAATGTTCATTTACATATTTATTGTTATATGTAGGTAATTTCCATATTATTAATTACAACTTTTAATTGTTATTTCTTTCATTTTCATCGTTTGCATTGTCGAGATTACCTGCAACCGAATGTAATAATAGTTGTGAGGTGAGTTAAAATTTTTGATTATAATTGATTTTAAACAAGAATAATTTTATGAAAGAGTTTATTAATCAAGAAATAAAATATTCTTATTTACAACCCATATCGCAATTTTTTTTTTTGCTTAGATTTTTTTCTTTAATCACTTACACATTTTTAAAGTCCTAAACTGTTCTTATATTAAATATATTTTAAGCTTAGTTATTTTTACTTTTCATTGTTTTTTCACGTAGTCTTAATAACAATTTTATGATAAAAAAATATTAGATTTGATAATATTAAAATAAAAGTAATTTAACATAAGTGCAACTTAATTTAAATATTAAAAAAATCTTAATTTTATCAAAAGTAATATAAATAGTGATATTTAAATTATTATAAATAATTATTTTTATTTATTTGTTTTATAGTTGTTATATTAAGATTTAAAGTATTGCACTTCATTTCTTTTCCTGGCCTTCTTGGCCTACTCATATTTGCATTAATTCTTTCTAAGTAATTAATAATCATAGATTTTACATACATTAAATATCTTAAATTGTGACAATATTATTATTAATATTAAAAGTGTAAATACACATCAGCACTTGGATTGCGTTTGAAAAAAAATTCAACTCCCTTCATCTGTTATTAAAACTTTAAAGATGAATATTTTATTATTTGGATTAATTGAAATTAATAATTATAATATTTCATTTGTTTATAGATAAAACCATTGCTAGTTGTTTACTGCCTGTTTACTTTTAATAATTAATGTACTAAAATAACTTCAGGCAAACACAAATAAAAAAATATATTGAAATTTAGAATAAAATAAAAATACTGTGTCAAAACAGTTGTGACAGTTTTCTCTAATAAGAATTGAATGCTTAAAAAAAATTGTGCTTTTATTTTATTCTTTTTTTTTTTTATCAATTCCAAAATGGTTTTAATTTTACATAGTTATTTCTCCAAGTGAAAGAAATATCTCTACATTATTTCTAACTGCCATATTTTTATAAATTCTAAAATGAATATTAAATACTTAATTCTTAGACACTTGCAGTATGTGTTTAAATAGTCTTTGGACAAATACTCAATCAAAAGAGTTTCATTCTTATAGCATTACTTTTTAAAATATAAGCAAATACAAAGTATCCATAGCAAAAAACAAAACAAAACAGTCTTTTAATAATTCTTCAATATTACTAATGGTAACAAAAGTAAGCAGCAGGTAAACTTGAAATCTAAAAAAAAAATACACGAGACTACAGCTTATTAACTTAAATGTAGCTACATACATAAACAAAACATTTCTTCCATATACACAATACTCTTCTGTAAAATATTCAAAAGCCCTTTATTAAGAAGGGAGATTCATCCTCATAAGATGCATTATTTTATAATAGTTACATATTAGAATACTTTAATACTATCTAAAGGCCATCTTTGAGTTTCCCGATAAATTAATAGGCAAGTTCTTACTGGGAAAGAACAACTTTGATAGATAAATAACTGTCCTTTGATACTAGTTCCAAATCCAAATGTGGATTTCCAGTTGAGAACAAATCCTGTTCTCTTTATTTTGAGAAATGTCACATTAAAGTGACTATTAGGAGAGGAGGATCATTAGTTAAGTTGCCAAAACTAAAAATCATGAATTATCATTAATTCTTAACTGCTGTTTCCCATTTAATCAATCATGACCTTTTCACCTCTCATAGTAAATCCCAGAGAGAGGAATATTGGAAAATCCATTCTGCAAACAGGTGTCTCCAATGGACATTTCCAATCTCAACTACAATGATTATATTAAATCTCATTTTCTCCAGAAATAAATCCAAAACAAGGTTGGGATATTGATTAGTAAACCAATCACAGTGCTTTGCAACGGCTTCTGAGTCACCTTTAGAATAGACTGCGACGGGGTGGTCTAGAAAATGCTCCCTCAAGTCTCTTTGCGACCCCATACTATCTTACTCACCCCTATTTATATGGAATAATCGTCATTCTTAACTCAAACCTTGTTAATATACTGAATTCCTAAAAGTGATTTAAAAAAAAAAAATTGCCCGTGAGGGAATCGAACCCATGACCTTCGCGTTATTAGCATGACGCTCTAACCAACTGAGCTAACAGAAGCCGTTGTGAAGCATTGTGGGATATGTGTTCACAGACAGACAAACCGGGGATACAAGGCATCTTTCAGAAGCCTAATATGCAGAATAAAGACCAATTGAAAGGTTTGACCTTTAAGTTTGGAGATAGGACATATTTAGTCAATTGATTGCTGGTGTGTCAGTTACCAATTTGTAGGATATAACATATAGCATCTCATAAATACTTCTCAAAAGTTTTTTTTCTCTGAAAAACTTGCTTTCGTAAATGATTATTGAATTCTAATCAGTAAGAAAAAGAGACTGCTGAATTACATCCTTCTGTTTTTACCTAAAATGAACTAAGGAACCAAAAGATAAAACAGGAATTAAGCTTAAATGGAGATGATTCACTGCTGATTCTCTTTCCCCAAAAGTCTCCACTCCCAAATCAAATACAAGTTGAAGAATTTTCATATAAAGCATATTTAATTAGATAGATATATTGCGAAACTCGAAGGGCCAGTTTTGAGTTTTGCCTGTTTGATATATATAATTTTTTTTTTATATTCATAGATATATATGTATATATTTTTAATTTTTAAACTCTAAAGTCTAACTCGTAGATTTTAAATTAAATATTTGATTTATTTTTTTTAACATTCTGCTTTGTTCTTTAGGTTTTCTTACAAATGGATTGAAGCTACTGTTGTTGTAATAGAAGTTCAAAAAGCCAGCAAGGATCTGGGGATTCATTTGAATACTCACCTAAGGATTTCAACTGTTAAGTAGGAAGGCTGAAGAGAAGTTATGCAGAAAAAAGTAAACGGCCTATCATGATTGAAGCTGCTGTCGTATTCTTCAACATTGGCTTCTCTACGACAGTAAATGTAAAGGCCTCCTCAGTATTGTCATGAGGCAGTAGTGACAATAGGAGTGTGTTTAGTTGATAAATCATCTTTTCTAATGATGCTTTTCAACTAAGATCAAGTAGAAACTGTTATTCTATTTGCATTCAAATGAGAATACTAAAGAAAGGGTTAAGGAACCCTGAATCTTAAAGTTCAAATTCTTATTAATATTTGAATTTTTGTCTGCCTTGGTGTGTTTAAATGATAAAAAATATTTCAGGAAGGGCAAAATAAAAATTATCCTTTGTGAGTTTTGGTTCTAAAAGAAAAATTTCAGAAATATGTAATAACTTGGTTGATTCTAAACTCACCAATGACATTTCAGAGATTTTTGTAAACAGTACAGGAAAAGGATAAATAATCATTGGACCTTAGTATTGAACCTAAAAAAAAAATGCCTAAGATTGTGTGAAATACAAGTGGTTATAAAAAAGATGTTAGAAATAAAAAAAAAAAAAGTTTACTGGTAAATCAAATGGTGAAGGGTTAACTTTGAAAGATAAAGAAACAAATTCTTAATTTATAGATATATAGTTGTTGCAAATTTAAAATCTCCTGTGTGTCATTTTTGTCAATAATAATAAATTGCGACGCCGACGCACTTGTCAAAAAGCTTAAAACAAACAAAGTTTAAAGGGATAAAAAACTACTAGTTTCGGCCCATAGGTTAAGGGGGGCCTTCGTCCGGTAAAATAAATTTAAATGATAAACATGAGCTTATATGGCTAATGTTAAGATTAATGCATTTTTCTTTCTTCTTTTTCAATGTTAACCAAGTGGACATTCAAAAAATTAGCAGGCTAACTATATATTGCTTTTACTTAAAAAGAAATATAAAAATTGTATGGTTTTATTTTAGTCTCTTTTTGGTCTTTTTTGAAGGCGGTCAACTTCTTTCACCTTGAGTAGAATTAGAGAATTTCAAAGAGGTAAATTTACTTCACCAGAGAATGGTACAAACATACGGAACTATACAGCAAAAGAACAGGACGATAAATAGAGCATTAGCTGACCTAACTTCTCTCTGTCTGTATGATTATATTGTCATTTTATGATGAATATTTAATTTTGTTTTGGTAGATACAAATACTTTTTTTCCCCTTTATATCTTGTAAAAAGCTTTTACTTGTTTTATTTTCATTTTAATTTACATTCTTTGTTAAGCACATAGAATCCTTTACTTTTATTATTGTTTCTAATCAATTTTAACAAATTGGATCTAATCTACGTCAATTCATCTGATGGTGATGGGTGTGACTGAAAGTATAAAGTACAGGATGACTCAAAACAAACACAGTGCTGCACCCCTCGAGCAGAATGCACCAGAACCATGATTCCATGCGAACACAATATGCTGTGGAACATTCTAATGCCATGGCTGTTACTGGACATGTGATATGGCACTGACAACAGAGGAAAAGGTGTTTATTATGGAGCAATATAATGGTTCATACGGATTAGGCCATAATAATGGTCCTAGTATACAGCGAATGAAGGTGTTTGCACAGCAGTTCCGCAAACCTGTATGCAGTGAGTAACAAATTTAGACGAACTGGTAGTGTATTGCCAAGGATGTACAGGGCATCCCAGAACTATAACAACGGTGTGTACTGGATCAAGTGTCGCTGTCGCCACAGCATAATCAACGGAAAACAGCCTTGAAACTTGGCAGGCCACAAATATCCTTACAAAGAAACCTGAAAGGTCTCGGAGCGTTCTTCTACACCATCCACAGCATATTGGCACAGGGAGCGCGATAAAGAGGCCCGGAAACTGTACGGTACCAGTGTTCTGGCCATGACCTATGAAATCCTGGAGTTCATGAATAACATTTTGTTCTCCGATGAGGCGCTTATTCATGTTAAAGGTTACATTAATTGACGATCAAACCGGTTCATAGACTTTGCCCGTCTTGGTATCATGGAAGTTCGAACTTCCACTGCATTCGGAGAAAAAAACCATTTTGTGAGCAGTATCAGGGTACGGCATCATTGGTCCCTACTTCATTGAGGAAGATGGGGTTTCGTTGACACAAATCCAACATTGCTTTATTAACACATGCCTACACCATTCAACAATGACCTCAGTGCCTTCTGTTGATGTAGGAATATTCGCTTTGCAGAACAATGGTTCCAACAGGATGGCGCAGCCTGCCACACATCACGGATGTGCAGAGACGGTCTTATCGACACCTTTCATGGAAATGTCATCTCGGTTCACAGACTTTCCATATCCGTCACATTCACCAGACCTTACTCCTCATGATGCTTACATTTGGGGAATGCTTAAGGAACATGTCTTCTATGCACATCCCACCAATATTGCCGAACTCAGAGGAGGTCCTTCATGTCTTCTGCGAAATGCAGCAGCCACTATTTTGGGATATGCTACAAAACTTAGTGAGCCGCTACGAACTCTTGTGTTATCAGGAAGGGGATGCACTTGGCACATGTCATTTGCAGATATCAAACTCTGTAACTTCATTGGCAGAACTGAAACCATGATGTTCGTGTTTCAGTACTGTTTGTTTTTGGCCATCCTGTATAATGCTTACTGGCAGATATCTGGCATTGTTGTATTTTAAATTCCTATTGCTTCCTTTCAAATGGAAGAACATTTTCTGAAGTTGAATTTCCATACTTTTGAAATGTTTAAATTGTATTTTAAAAAATAATAAATAAATATTATTTCTTTCTTTTTTTTTAAGATGACTTGAAACTAAAAGTGACTTCCATATTCCTCAACTGTCAAACATATTTCATTGATTATAAATTTCTTGCTTTAAATTATCTAATGTATAAGTTGTAAAATGTTCAATAAAGCTATCATTTTCTGTTCATTCCTAATATTATTTTCAGTTTTTTTGTTCTTGCCAAATATTTTGTTTCAGTGTCACAGCAGTAGTGGAGAAACTTGTGGATTGGAATAGTAGGCAATGCGATTAAAAAAAAGTTTAAAAGTGGGCAAAAAAATAATAAATATATAAATTATCAATTTATTTCATTAATGAAACAGATGCACAAACTTAAATACAAAAGGAAATGGTTTTAAGATGTTTCTTTGTTAATTGTTTTATGTAATAAATGTTTCCAAAGATGCAATCCTAAAACCTTCGCTCAAGTTAATATAAAAGTATTTTTCAAGTATAAATTTCTCGAATTTTATTACACACGAAATATTTAAAAAAGATGTTCCACCTATGCCATCTCAAAAAAAATTGCAATTTTAGACCTTTGATAATTCTTAATTGACTGAGTTTTTAATTCAGATTTGCTTTAAAGACAATTTGTATTCATAAAAATTAATATAATTGCCAATGTAATTTTGGTTCAGTCAGTAAAATACATTGAGTGGGAAAACAATCTTAATAACTGAGCCATTGGCTAAAGTAACTTGTGAAAATGACTTTTTAGAAAGGGGTTCTTTTCCTCTGATTTCACTTTCACAAGTGATCCATGTCATATGACATAAAACAAATTTCCACAGCTTCAGGCGAGTATGAAATTATCAGCTTAAACAGCTTTCTTCTGAGAAAAAAAAAAATCCTTTATGTCAAAATTATTGAGTTTCTATGAATTTTTATGGATTGATAATTTGTAATAAGTGGACTTTTTGAACAATAGGCTTTAAGTTAATGTTTCACTGAACTTAAAACTATGACTACTGAGATCATAGTCTTCCAAACACATTTCCCACATCAATGTATCACTATTGTCTGAATACCAGCAGATCAAAAACACATTTCAATGCTTTATTGTTGTTTTTCTTTTGTAGCACACCAAATATTCTAGTTTTATTTTACTGTTTAAGGTATATTTCTAATAAAGAAAAAAAAAAAACTAAAAGTTATTATAAACTGAGATTCTTAAATTAATTCATATATTATTGATTCATTAATAAATCTGAAAGCTAGGTTAATCACACTCAACAGAAAGGTCCTCTGTAATTATGTAATGAACTCCTTCAATTTTATTACATAAAATTACATGAAATTCTTCAAGTAAAACCAAATTTTGGAAATGATTAAAATTTCTATTGAATATTATAATGAAACTGTCCCCAAAATTGAAATAGAAACCCAACAATATCATTAGGTGTAAAGAAAGGCGATGAAATGTGCTGAGATAGGTTTTGATCTATGATTAACTGAAACATGATGAACGAATGTCAGAAGGACAAAAAGTAGTGCAAATTTCAGAATATTTAGAGAAAGAAATATAAAGAAAGCAAGCAAATCAATACATGTATAGGAAATGGTATCAGGACCAAAACATTTGTAAGAAGTATGTCTGATCCTGCACCTTTCATCCATCTGGAATAGATACAACTGTGACCTATCGGAGGAGGCAACTGCCTTCCAATTTTCTATGGTGAAATGCAAGGCATTTTTGTTAATGGGTATCAGATAACATCGTTACTTGGATGTGGGCATCTCATCTTAAAGCCCATGGAGAGAAAGGTTGTGTGCACAGAGAAATATGACACTAGGGATGATCTTCCCATTGTATTTCTTAGATGTTGGCAGATGACTAGTTCAGTGGCCATTGGTTGTCACTGGTGAACTGTAACTCCACCATTCCATATTATTAAGGTGACCATTTTTTCTAAAATGAAAAGGAGGACGCAAATAATTTGAAGAAAAAAAAATGTTAATCGGGGGTTTCAGGGGTTTAAACCTATCTGTTCAACCAAAAAAAAAAAAAAGGTTTTAAACTTCACATATCAAAAGGGAGGACATATTACTCTTCAAACATCAAAAAGGAGGACATTTCTCAAGGAAGGACAGAGCTTCAAAAAGGAGGACAGTTGGTCACCTTAATATTATGCCATATTAACCATTAGGCTAAAAAGGCTTAGCCTTTCGGCCCTCGGTGGTAGAGCGCCTTTTGAAATCTATATTGGTACTCTGCCCTTTCTGCCAAGTAGCCTTCAGCCCAAAAAAGCTTTAATCTGGATGTGGTTGTACACCTTAATCGCAATGGAACAGAAACAGTTCATCAGTCATGCCGTCACAGAAATAATGATACCTTTCAGGTGTTGTTGTTTGTTGGTGTTTTAATGGCGCAAAAGCAGCAGTGGCTAAGCTGCGCCACCTTTCAGGTGACAACCTATGATCATCCCATACTGGGAGTCTTAAATCACCAGTTTTCACCTTTTTGATGTTGCATCAACATACTAATGTGACAGTATCAGGTGCTCTCCTATTTATGTGTAGAGTCATATTATCTGTCCAT
>JAFIDM010070624.1:0-10718 GCA_023159025.1 Thereuonema tuberculata
CACAGTTTGTGTCAGCAGAATTTAGAAATTTTACAAAGGAGTGGCAATTTCAACACATTACATCAAGTCCAAAATATCCCAGGTCCAATGGGTTAGCCGAAAGATATGTACAAACAGCAAAAAACATGATAAAGAAATGTAAAGTAGATAAAACAGACATATATTTAGCTCTACTAAACTGGAGAAATACTCCAAGAGAAAATTTGCCTTCACCTGTACAAAGACTTTATAGTAGAAGAACTAAAACCTTACTCCCAATTACACAAAAGGCATTGAAACCAAAAACACAAAGTAAAATTTCTACAATGCTAAAACACAATCGGACAAAACAAAAATATTATGCAGACTCTAAAACAACAACAAGACCGCCAATGCACCTAGGACAGAACGTAAGAATACAAAAAGGACCAAGGGATTGGCAAGGTGGAGAAATCATCAATATAGATGATAAACCACGATCATATATCACATGGTGTCAGAAGTGGGATCTGATCCATTCGTTGAAGAAAGATCAAACGAATCCTTTTAGTGACGAAGATAAATGTCCTACCAGAAAATAATTAGAGTTCCAGTGGGACGTTGAAGGCAGTTACCGATCGAATACCAAGATGGAGGATCGTGAAGATCGTATTGGAATTCAAGGCCTAAGAGCTCCCGCTCAATTATTAATCACAACAGATGATATGAAGAATAAATGGAAGCATTGGTTACAGCAATACAACTGATGGTCTATTGTGACACAACTAGATAAGAAACCTGCATTTATACAAGCTGCAACATTTATGGCAACAATAGGTCCTGAAGCTGCCGTCATTTACAACACGTTCGATTTATCCGAAGAACAGTCAAAGGAAGTGGAAATTATCAAACAAAGGTTTGAAATGCATTTTAATCCAGTGCAGAATGAATCCTACGTGAGATTCAAGTTTTTCCGGATGAAGCAACAGGTAGGAGAGAACTTTGACACTTTCATCACCAAGGCGCGTACAGAAATCAAACATTGCAACTTTGGTAGTTTAGAAAATAGCTTACTTAAAGACAAGATCGTATATGGAGTATTATCAGATCAGGTTAGAGAAAGACTATTGGCTGAACAAGAACTAACTTTAGAAAAAGCTATTATGATTTGTAGATCTAGTGAACAAGCTAGTGAGCAAGTTAAAGAATTAAATAAAAGTCAAGATATTGATATAGCTTTAGTTAATGCAATTGATAATACCAATATAAGTCAGAGTAGAAATAGAAATTACCATAGTAAGCCACATTTAGATTCAATTAGTTGTAATAGATGCGGAACAACGCATGGTAGAAAGAACTGTCCAGCATTTAGAAAAATCTGTAACAAGTGTAGAAAGAAAGGTCACTTTGCAAACATGTGCAGAACCAAGATCAGTAGAAATAATTATGACATAAAAGAAACTTTAGTTGATCAGATAAATGAATGTGAAGACACATCTCAGCAATCGCTATTTATCAGCGAATATACAACTGATGAAAATAAGAATGACTGGTTCGAAAGCATAATGATTGAATCTAGAGCAGTAAAATTCAAGCTTGATTCAGGTGCTCAATGCAATGTAATTTCACTGGCGTTAGCTAAAAGACTTGGTGCGAAGATAAAAGACTCTAAAGTCAAAAGACTGACCTCTTTCACTAAAGATACTGTAGCTGTATTAGGTGAAGTTTACTTTAAATGTAAAGTAAAAAGTAAAGAATATGAATTGAAATTCATAGCAGTAAATGCAGAGGTTACCCCACTCCTGACACCATGTGATGTTGTTTGTATGTTAACATCAAGAAGCGACAAAGATAAAAGATGGAACTTAACAACATGTTAGTTTAATGACTGATTTCATCAGTGTCTCATCTCAGACTGACTTTGTGACTACTTGTCAACTGGCGCCCTCTATGGTACAATCATCTAAGTATGGGAGCGCCATTACAATTCCGATATTACAGATGTCATCATAGGCACATTTTCTTTTAATTTCTGTTAGGAGCTTATCAATAATAATGTAGTAGGTATTGATTCGAAAATCTTCCTCTTTGTCAATATTTCCATCTGCTTATCTACTTTCGTCGAACTATCTGTTTCTTTTAATATTTTTTTAGTTATTTGATACTCATCGCATCCAGATAAGTCAATGCTTTACTTTTATAATATTTAAAGTTATCTATCTTGCGCTTTTCTGTATACAGTGATACCTCGGATCACGAACATCTCGGTCTACGAACAAATCAGTTTACGAACACCATTTGCGAACAAATTTTGCTTCGCTTCAAGGACGATGCTTCGGTTCACGAACACGCAATGTTCACGTAATGGACCATTTTCGCAGTTTTATATCGTTGAATATCATTCATTTTCATTATAATCAATCCGTTGTAGTTCGATTAATGAAGTTCCTCTGTTCTTTTGGCTGAGATCTGATTTCAAATATAATAGACTAATCTTAATCGAACATTTTAATTCTTAATCTTCGGAAGATGAAAGATGTCTTGGCTGGCAAAAGATGCTCCTTCGGAGGAGGAGGAAGATGGTTACGTAATGCTTTTAATTTCTCTACGTTACTGTTTTCATTTGCAATGATTTATTACACACTGAATATTTTGAACAAGATGGACAGGTAGTCTAAGAGATGAAAAGAAAGATGAGTGAAAGAATGAAATCTTACTTTGATAAAACTTGTTTTTGAATGAAAGGACCAATATACAATAATATATTAACATCAATACACATTACATGTTTCGAAGCTTTTCAGCTTCTTTATCAAATTCTATAAAGATATTTCAAAAGGAAAAACTGGGCTTACATAATTTACACTATTTACAAGTAACAATTAATATGCTTGTAGAACCTAATTATTCACAACAAAATAAGTGATACTAAATAAAAATACAGAATTATGATTCAAGCCAATTATATACAATAATCACTATTATAATTAGTGCATCCGTATCACTAATATCAAATTATAAATATCACTTATTTTGTTGTGAATAATTATGTTCTATAAAGCATATTAATTGTTACTTGTAAATAGTATAAATTATGTAAGCCTAGTTTTTCCTTTTGAAATATCTTTCTAGTATTTGATAAAGAAGTGAAAAGCTTCGAAACCTGTAATGTTAGTTTAGTTGAGTTTAGCCAATGCCAGCTCTTAGCATCTCTGCCATTCGCCTCCCAGGAAAGACCTGTTTGATTTCTTTCCTCAAAATCAGCCAATCCTTTACATTTCTCCAGATGAATGGCCATCCATTCTTCCTGAATCACATAAGGGATAAATGTCAGAATCAGCTAAACCTATTCGATGAAGGTGAGCTTGTAAATAATCATGGCCTGTTATTAATCTAAAATTTGCTACAGCCTCGGCTCTTGGTAAATTTCTAGATATTTTTTGTTCATTGGCTAATCCTTCCCATCGCTTTCCAGCACATGTTTTATGTAAGAAGGTTTTTGTATATTTTTTAATAGTATTAGGAATTATATTTTTTGCCGAAGTCAAAGAAACATTACTATTAGATTGTGGCAGACTTGTACCATTTTTAGCAAGTTGATCTGCACGTTCGTTCCCGTATATTCCTACATGACTTGGTATCCATGGAAGAATTATATACCATCCATTATTTATCATATTAGACAAGAAAGCTCGGCAGGTCATTGTCAGCTCACAATCAGTTGGAGTATTATCTGATAGATCTATAATTGCAGCTTGAGAGTCGATCAAAAAGACCATTTTTCTCTTTATACATTTAGTAATAAGGAGCTTCTGTGCAGCTTGATGGATGGCAGCAATTTCGCCGTCATAATTACAGGCATTGGATCCTACTGGTACACATTCTTCAAAAAGAGGGCTGTAATAACCAGCCCCAGTAGCTTGTGGAATTGCTGTCCCGTCTGTATATATATATGAATCCAATCTTCTCCATGATATAATTCAGCAATAGTTTCTAAAATTGCTGTTTTTAGAAGATGCATGTTACAGAGAGCTTTAGATGTGTTGTGATTAAGCAGGGACAGATTGTTTAGTGGCAGTGGAGAAAGTATCGTGTGAAAAGTCTGAAGCTTTGCTGCTTGACCAAGTCGGAGGTTATACTTTGTTCTAAGTGATTCAACATATATAAGGGGTGTCGTTTGGATTTTTAGTCGAACTGTTGCAGGTGAATATAGATCCAAATATTCATAATCAATTCTCTTAGCTCTTTCCCAAAATTTTAATGCAAGTTTATCTCTATATATGCTTAGGGGTTCTATGCCTGTCTGAAGCTCATTGCTGCTATTGGTGTAGATAGCAATGTAATGTGTATTGATGCTAATATATTATTGTATATTGTTGTGTTTGGTCCTTTCATTTAATGTTTATACTCCACACCATAAAGAGATGGATCATAAAACTTGTTTTTCTGGCAAATGTAATTATTCTACTTTAAGATTAGCATCGTCAGTAGATTTTCTCTCAAAGAACTGTTGAAAGAAACCAAAAACTAGAATAGAAGCCATAAAATACGGATCCGGAATTACAACACATAAAATAACAAAGTGGTTCTACAACAAATCGAGCGAATTATAAGACGCCAGACAACTTTACCATCTTACAGTATCGCTACAACGTATTTCACACCGACTTTATCAAATAATAATAAAGTATTAAGTTTTACGTAAGCACATTCTTAGTCATTTGTGACCCCTCCCCTTCTCCCCTTGTAAGCAAAAATAAATATATACCCCCCACCCCCACCCTTTGTGTTTACCAAAGATTTGTCAACTCATTAACAGTAAATAACACTGAACAATAAATTCAAACAGTCAAAATTATATAAAAATATTAATGCGTGTACGTTTGTCTGTCTTACGTAAGCATTGCTCTGATTCCCCCCCCCCCTCCCCCCTTTTTACAAAAAAAAAAAAAAGTTTTCCCCCCCCCCCCCCCCCCCTTGAAAGCTTACGTAATTCTTGAACAGACTCAAAGAGGTTTCTCACCAAAACTTTGATGAATATTTTACGTAAAGACGAACACTAGTAATACGGTTTGTTTCCTTGAGACATAAGAGAATTCCTTACGATTTCAGCGAAGTAATCAAGTGGCATTGAATTAGAATATACCAATGGAGCTGATGCTTTCTTAACTTTGTATGCATCTTAATCAAACAAACGCATTTTTCTGAATAATAAATAAGATCGAGAATATCATTGTCTTACGAAGAAAGCAACAATGACAAGTCATAAGGGAAGGAGGCAATAAAACAGGATGGGTTCTATTATTATCCACAACGAGCTTTGTTTTAATTCATCAAAAAATATTATATCACAACTCATATTCTATTTAATTTCAACATTAAAGAATAAAACTTAAGCAATACAAATAACTTAAGACAGCTCTTCTATTTTAATAATATAAGCTTAGGATTAAGATTAATTGTGTTTTTTTTTTTTTTTTGGTGGGCAACAAAAAAAAAAGTGAATTAAAAGAATTAAACGTGTCTGAGAAAAAACAAAAAAAGCTGAAAAATAACAGTGTCATAATATGGTTCTATGCTAGAAGAAAAGCAGAGACGGAGTTATAACACATCAACAAAGAATTTCAAACTGTAAATGGGTTGGTTTCTAATTTTGCTTTTGAAGCTTAAAATGTATGTTGAACAGTGTCTAAAATTAAAATCCTAATAACATTAAATCATACCATTAAATGCCAGGGATATTTTTTAAAATAATTATTATTATCAGTAGTGTATAGGACACTGGTACAGCGCATTTTCCGGCACTGGGACCAAGGGGGGAGGAGCGGGTATATTAGGTCATGTAACCTAGTGTTTTTCAGGGGAGGGGGAGGAGCGCCCGGCACTGGGGACCAAGGGGGGAGGAGCGGGTATATTAGGTCATGTAACCTAGGTTTTTTCAGGGAGGGAGCAGGTACATTAGGTCATGTAACCTAGTGTTTTTCAGGGGGAGGAGCAGGTATATTAGATCATGTAACCTAGTGTTTTTCAGGGGGGGAGGAGCAGGTATATTAGGTCATGTAACCTAGTGTTTTTCAGGGGAGGAGGAGCAGGTATATTAGGTCATACAACCTAGTGTTTTTCAGGGGGAGGAGCAGGTATATTAGATCATGTAACCTAGTGTTTTTCAGGGGAGGAGGAGCAGGTATGTTAGGTCATACAACCTAGTGTTTTTCAGGGGGAGCAGCAGGTATATTAGATCATGTAACCTAGTGTTTTTCAGGGGGGGAGGAGCAGGTATATTAGATCATGTAACCTAGTGTTTTTCAGGGGGAGGAGCAGGTATATTAGGTCATGTAACCTAGTGTTTTTCAGGGGGGGAGCAGGTACATTAGGTCATGTAACCTAGTGTTTTTCAGGGGGGGGAGGAGCAGGTATATTAGATCATGTAACCTAGTGTTTTTCAGGGGGAGGAGCAGGTATATTAGATCATGTAACCTAGTGTTTTTCAGGGGAGGAGGAGCAGGTATGTTAGGTCATACAACCTAGTGTTTTTCAGGGGGAGCAGCAGGTATATTAGATCATGTAACCTAGTGTTTTTCAGGGGGGGAGGAGCAGGTATATTAGATCATGTAACCTAGTGTTTTTCAGGGGGGGGAGCAGGTATATTAGGTCATGTAACCTAATGTTTTTCAGGGGGGAGCAGGTATATTAGGTCATGTAACCTAGTGTTTTTCAGGGGGGAAGAGCAGGTATATTAGATCATGTAACCTAGTGTTTTTCAGGTGGGGAGGAGCGCCTGGCACTGGGACCAAGATGGGAGGAGCAGGTATATTAGGTCGTAACCCTTTATTTCTTAATCTTATGAAAATTAAGGAATACAAAAACAACAAAATGTGAATAAATAATGTAATTTTAAGAAAATGAGTAAAGTGAACGACGAATATTGACACGTTATTTATTTTCTTCCCTCATGTAAAACAAAATAAGAACCAAAATCTAAAATAATTCTTTAAAGAAAGAGTAAAAATAATGCTACATTTCTATAGAATTTCATTACAAAGATCTTACTGTTAATTCAAATCCATTATATTTTTTTTTATTTTTTTTATTTACATATCGAAAGGTATACCTTGTGTTCCACAAGTATTCCACAAGGCTTACAGAAGTAAGTAGAAGTGAACATATAATATAAAAGTTAACAAAACGAAAAATAATCATTAACTTCTACAACAAATAGAAAGGGTAAAAAGAGAAGGAAATCATATTTGGCTACAGCAATACCAAAGAACAAAGACAATGGCACAGTACGTTAACTTAATAAATATATACAAATATATACAATTATATACAAAAGACAAGAAAAACTAAACCACACATTCTGAAATAAAATTTTTAAGTTCTATAAATACTTTTTTGCTTTTCACCAGTTTTGATAGAATTGGTGGCCAATTTATCGATTGAGATCTTAGTTTATTTTGCAATGACAATCTCTGCCGGGAGAAAACAGGACAGTGCAACAGCCAATGTTCTGGATTATGCTCTTTATAACCACACGAACATGATCCACAAGAGGCAAGGCCAAAACGAAGCAGATAGCCGTGAAAATTTCCATGACCAGTAAGAAACTGAGTCACTTTAAAATTTGAGATAAAATGTTTATTTTGTAGCCTAAGCGGAATAGTGGGGAAAAACTTCTTAGTCCACTGAGCCTTTCTAGAATGCACGTACTCAGCATTCCAGCTCATGATGGTTTTACGGCTCTGAAGGAGCTTCCAATGGGAAGGAGGTAGGGTCAAATCGAGAGAAATATCGCTTCGCGTAGCCTGTTTGGCCAACAAATCAGCCCTTTCATTGCCCATGTTCCCACAATGGCCGCGAACATGAGCAAAGTCAACTTTAATATTGTTAAGCGCAAGAGATTTAATAATGGCATGTGTCTCGACAACAAGTTTCTCAGCGTTATTTACATCCAGAAGAATTAGCAGTGAGGACAAGAAGTCACTGCAGACCAAGTACTTCAGTGAGATGGAAGAAGGGGAGTGTCCCTGGATGTACTTGGTAACCAGGTTCAAGCTCAAAAGCTCTGCCTGAAAGACGGAGCAGTCATCGCATAAATGATATTGCTTATAAGCCACCTCAACATCACCTTCAAACGCAACAAAGGCTAAACCGACCTTATTATTAATTTTGCTCCCATCTGTGAAAAACAAATACCTATAGTTCTCCATCTCACAATCATCGTAATCTACCACAGTAATCGAAACTCTGCTAGAGGGGTGCGGAAGAGAAGACAAAGGAAGCTTCCCATTTAGGGAGTTCATATCAACAGAGTTTGCTATCAAGTCCTTAGCATTTTTGGAACCAAGAACTTCGTAGTCAATTGGTGGCAAGCCAGACAGCACAAAAAGAGCGTCATAACTGATAGTCCTATACCCACTCACAATCCTAAGGAGAAACCTTTTCTGCACCCTTCTTAATTGCCTACAATTAATTTTCCTGTTAACCGAACTTCCCCAAGCTCTAGATGCATAGGTAAAGATCGGTACAAAAACTTGTTTGTAAATCATCTTCATTACGTCCATTCGTAAACCGAAGGTGTTTTTGCAAACCCTAAACAGGCCAATAAAAAATTTTTCCCACTTATTTGACAAAAAAGAAATATGGTTTTTCCACTGAAATTTAGTGTCAAGCATAACGCCTAAATATTTCATTTGTTTAACCTCCTCAATAGGATCAGAACTAAGGGAAAGCTGAATTTTGAAATCATTTCTAACATTATATTTAAGTTTCAAAATATAAAAACATTAAACTAATAAATAAATTAAAAATAAATCATAAAATACCGAATCACCCCTATGAATAATTTCCCTCATGCACAATAAGGATAGAAAACAAACCTTAAGAAAAATAATAAAAATATGTCGCTCGAACCTTTAATCCTTTATTTCTTAACAATATGCGAGACCTAAACTATTTAAGTGCTGATAAATCGCCCAGGATAGAAAACAAACCTTATGAAAAATAACTACAATATGCAATTCATCAAATTTTAAACTTAGTTACATTATTCAACCATTTAACCTTATGAAAATTAATGAATATCTTTTTAATCCTAATATGCAAAACGATATCAATCTGATAAAATCCTAAAGTTAGTTACATTATTTTACCATTTAAATGCGGGGTGCCAGCTCTTCCCCCCCTGCTAAATGCTAGATCACGATACCTAGACCTCTCCTCCTGCCCCCTGGTCACCAGTGCTCTGAAATGCGGGAGACCCCACTCCTCCCCCCTTCATTATGTAATATCTCCCTCAAATGCTCGGTCCGTAACCTTTTCCTCCATGATAAATACTGAGACATGTTACCTACATCCCCGCTCCCACCTCCACTTATGTAATACAGTCCTCAAACGATGCTAAGAAAGGTTACCTACACCCCCGTTACTCCCCCCCCCTTTCCCCCCAGGGCCGGCCCCCCCCCCCCCCCCCCTGAAAACACTATGTTACATGACCTAATATACCTGCTCCTCCCCCCTTGGAACAGTGCCGGGCACTTCTCCCCCCTGAAAAACACTAGGTTACATGACCTAATATACCTGCTCCTTCCCCCTTGGTCCCCAGTGCCGGGAAATGAGCTGTGCCAGTGCCCTATATACTACTACTATCATCAATATCAATTAGCAAAAATCTTTTAATTCTACTTGCCCCCCCCCCTGTCTCCCGCTGGTAAATATGAGATAATCCAAGAAGAAACGATTCTAAGTGATTATGGCAAAAAGTGATATTTTATTCCTTTTTGAATGAACTCATTATTTGAAATCGCACGTCAAAATATACATTCAGCCCGTGCTCTTAAATAACAACCAATATATATTTCTAACCTTATTTACTGTTAACAGTGGCGTATATAGAATATATTTTCGGGGGGGGGGGCTAAGATTAATGTAAGGTTAAGTTAAGAAATTTTAAGTAGACATCCCATGGAAACCTATCTGTTCAACCAAAAAAAAAAAAAAAACGTTGGGAGGACATACCTTCATGATTTCAGGGAGCCCGGGCCAAAAAATCTATTCAACCAAAAAAAAAACAACCATAAAAACCTATCTCTTCAACCAAAAAAAAAAAAAAACGTTGGAGGACATGCCTTCATTATTTCGGGAGGGCCCGGGCCCCCTCGGCCCCCCCCTTATATACGCCCCTGACTGTTAACAATTTGGCTTGGTGATTCTTTGAATTTACAGTAAATTAAGTTTACAGTAAATAAGTTTATGGATTTATTTTGGTGTTATTTAAGAGCACCGATAATCCAAGACCAATCGCTGCCAATGAAAGCGGTTATGATTTGTTGAATGGTTGAACAAATAGTGATATTTTATTCCTTTTTGAATGAACTCATTATTTGATAGCGTGCGCCATGTTGACGGAGAGAACGCAACATTTTGAAGTTCAACAATGCTCATTTTGCATTTGTCGACTTCTCGCAACAATGACAACTGAACACCCATTTTCCATTGTTGCACTAACACAACATTGCGTCTTTTGCATTTGTCGACTTCCTCGTAACAATGAAAACTGAAAACCATTTTCCATTGTTGTACTACCATTGTGAATATTGGAAATATTCGTAGGCCAGTCAATAAAAGCATCGAACATCGCAAACGCGCATGTATCTACGATTTTTTTATATGTTGTTAGGACCCCTGAGAGTAGTTTATACCCAAGTTTGCAACCCTGAAAACCCTGTGCTACTCCTGTGTTGTTCGAAAAACTACTAAAT
>JAFIDM010070625.1:0-10717 GCA_023159025.1 Thereuonema tuberculata
TCTGTAGTTGTGAATGGCATCATCCGTAAATAGGAAAATATCAAGGAAGAAGAAGCGCCACAGAACAGGAGTGTGAACGGCATTATACCACGATTTTACACCAAATTGTACAAATTCTCAGTTCACTGTATTCAAGTCCATATGAAGAAGACTATCTAATTTCCAGATGGGATAAAAGGTTTTATGATTTTTTTTTTAATCATATAATTTCTTCATTTACTGTCTCATTGTTTTCAATTGTTATTAGTTTCCGACAGACTTACTGTCTAACATATTTATGTTGACGATCCCGTATTTTCGTGATTTCACGTAATTAACGCGAGAATAGTCTCTATCCGTGTCTTCTCACAAAATATTGAAACATTTAAATGAATTATAATATGGGGAAATGCATGAGACTTTTACTACATTTCAATATAGTATTAATAACTTGAAATCAGTCAATAAACAAACAATAAATTCATTATGTAGCATTTTCCTAGTGACAAGACGTTAAAAATACTAAATTTCTTGAGATCTGCTGAAGAGGCTAATGGCCAAATCTCGTAATTTCCGTGATTCCCGCGCAAACGTGATCGTCAAAATAAATGTGTTAGACTATAACTTCTTATTTAATTACGTAAAAAAATAACACCTATTGAAAAAAACATTACTAGGAATGAAAGATTCACTATGAACATAAAAATTGTAGTTCCTTTAAAAAAAATCAACCTAACCACGTAATCTACTGACAATAAGGTACTTAAATTGAAAAAAGTCGTAAAAAGTGCAATTTCTAATCAAGCAAATGACGTCTTAGCAGTCTGAAAGACAATACTGCTCTGTCCTGTAATAAAGTATTTTTTACATTTTTATTTATGTTTTCAATATTAATTAAGAGCTTGACGTAATTTTTATGTGTGTTATCTTCATTTTTATCATCGAGTAAAGAAAATGCATATTTATATTTTGTGTTACCAATTTTTATAATAGCGAAGTTCTCGAAGTACTTAGATATTAATTTAAAAATTAACAAAAGAAACTTACTTCAAATGATTTTTAACATTTATTTCTAAATGATATTCAGTTAGGATGTGAGGAAACTAACAGTGAGAGATTCATGTAATGTTTTATTCATCATTCCACTTTCTCATGTTCATTCAATTCTATGTTTCCCAACAGATTTCAGTTTTAGAGGAATTCTAAATTTATTACAAAACAGATATACATAATTATGTTAAGTCTTGCTTAAATATTTTGATGCCATTTCTTGACTTACTAAACATTATCTATCATTATTTCTATCATTCTTCTGGCATCTGATATTCCTTTAAAAAATATCCAATATTTATTGTAAAAGTTTTCTGCTGACTTTAAAATGTAGAGTAGAAGAAATAATAAACAATTTTCAGATTTATTCAATAAAGTTTCTTAATTTTTATCGTTATTTATATATTTATTTATTTACTGCCTGATTTATCAAAGGAACGAGAAACATCGTAAATACTTATTAAAAAAGATTATTCACTTCCTTTCTTTTTAGCTAATTACGTTGAATGACGTCACATCTCCTTCTTTTCAGTTTTATTTCTTCTACGATATCGTGTCCTGTGATTGATGGAATGATGGAAAACAATAATTTAAAATAATTTTATCATTTACAGCAATATACATTTTAAATTATTAGTAGTATGAATAGCAAACCATTTTATTTACAAATGGAGGAAATAGAATAGATGGATCCTAAAATTCGAAAGAAGATGAGCGCATGTGTTACATCTATGAGTTAATACATGTAATTACGATATTAGCCAATGACAATAAAAGAACCAGATATTTCTATTTCATTTTGACTTTTCACAGGTATGTTAAGCAGCTGCTCTTGAGTTCTAGCTGTACAGCACTTCGGAGTGAAGCCGAAATGTCTTCTCTGATGCTCGCCCTCTCGCACACACACTGGCGTCATTTTACACTTACATTTTACCTGATATCCTTTGGTAAAAGACAACAAAAGTAAAAAAGAAAAACATTTTCCTTTTAATTAACACAAAATAATTGAGAAGGGATCCTTTTGATGATGTTTCATTTGGAAATCCGAAGGAAAAAAAAATATTTTCAATTTCAAAATGATCAGCAATATCATAAATAACTACAATTAAAGTTATTTTTTAAAAAAGAAATAGAAAATAAATGAAAAGAAAAAAACAGAAATCGATTATAACAGAAGGGTCCTGATAGCAAGTAAGCACCACAGATTCTTTTACAGGTATATCTAAGTAAATAAAAATAGAGTACGTAACTTTACCTCGACTGAAATCTGATTTGCCTTCAACATTTTCCTTCCTTTCCAAATTTGGTCGTGAGTTTCCTTTGATTTCATCCCATATGTATAATTGCAATTACTAATGCAGGCAGATACTTCTTGTTTTATGATGAGCTCTAGTTTCCCAACTGGTTCAAAAATATGTAGCGATTACAAAACAAAGTAATTTGAATGAAGCACATTCCAACGCAGATACAAAAAGCTAAAATCCAGTAAACCTTTGTGTCAAAAGCAGTCTTACTACTTAAAGTTTAATCCAAACTGCTAATGCTTTTTTTTTATAGAATACATCCATTCTGTTGTTGTAGTAAAGGAGGACTTGTCATATATGGACTTGTCTTATGTGGACATGTCTTATAACTGATGCCATTCTACAGTTGTTGGATCAAAATTTAATAATTCGGAATTGTGTGGCAACTGAACCCAGTGATTGTGAGAATTCTTTTGGGTTAAAGAATATTCCTGTTCTCTATGAATAAAATTTATAGTATTTAGAATGCCTGGAATCTATAGGAATATATTGAACTTGAATATATAAATTAAAGCGAATTTCTTCTTTTGTTTTTTTCAAGCAAGAGAATATCACTAATGACTAATATAATCACCTTCAAACGTTTACCTCCTTGCGTTGGTTTTCGAACTGAGGGAAAGACAAGATTAGTTCAGAAAACAAATAAATTTCTTTATTCCTCCCAAAACAATAAGTTCTAAACAATAAGTAAACAGTTTCCACATTAGTTCAATTCAGCTTGTCTGTAATTGTGGTTTTTGTTTCCCTTCGCTATTGCAAAATTCACTCCAAATAAATAATATGTAGTCCACATTAAATGTCAACCTCATGACCAGAAAAAAGCAGATGCTGATAACGTATGAAGGAATCCACTAGCAAGAAAAGTTGAAGATTCCGTAGGTGAATGACAATTCAACGGTTATTACGTTACTAATCCTTGCAACAGATTTCAGCTTGCTATAACTTTTTTAAGATGAAAGTCCTATTAAAGGAATGGGAGGCCTTGTTACAAATAAACAAAACAATAAAACACTATACAAACAGACACGCAAAACAACCCGATCATCCCTGCCGATTAACCGAAGTATTCAGACGGCAGGACCTTATCCCTCGGAGAGGCGGTCAATGACCTTATCAGTCTCAGGATGGTAGAGTGTGATCCACCTGCTGCGTTGCTCCCCATCCTCGGAAAGGTAGAATCGTTCCAGTACATTTAACAAAACAAAAAACTGCAAACACAAGACAGAAAAAACAAAACAAAACAAAAAAAAACCAACTTTGGATTCACTCTCAACCATCGCGGCCACGACCACGATACTACGGTAACACGTGACCAACATATAAAAATGAGACATAAGAAAGACAACACAGTCATTCACCGCTGATATTTGTCTTTGCAACAGTTTTCAATGAGCTATAAACGTTTAAAAGACTAGTCTCCCATAGCGAGAAGGAAGGTCTTGTTTGGCCAAGATATTATTAAGAATAGTGCGAGCCTGGACTAGGAAAAAGCCAAATCTTCTCAATTATAAACTAAATAAGAAATAATTCTTGAAATTAAAAAATTCAAAAGTCGCTGCTAATTTTCAAATCTATCACCGTATTTATCGGCGCATAATAAGCACTTTTTTCCCTAAAATTATATTGGGAAAAATATTATAAATACCTATGTATTTGGTTCATTTATGGTTACCCAAGGCTCATGTTGAAGCTCCAATTGCGGGTTCAATGGTTTTAGCAGGAATTTTGCTAAAAATAGGAGGATATGGTTTACTTCGAATAAATCAAATTATTTTAAGAAAATTTATTAGAACAAGATGAATTTTTATTGGTTTAAGTTTGGCAGGGGGTATTTATGTAAGATTAATGTGTTTACGACAGTGGGATATTAAATCTTTAATTGCCTATTCTTCCGTAGCTCATATAGGGATAGTATTAGGAGGAATTATAACGTGTTCAGTTTGAGGATTTGTAGGAAGATTAGTTATGATAGTGGCTCATGGATTATGTTCGTCTGGAATATTTTATCTTTAAAATATTATTTATGAGCGGTTGGAAAGACGGAGTTTAATTGTAACTAAGGGATTAATAACTATTTTTCTAATTTGTCTGTGATTTTTTGTACTATGTGTAAGAAATTTGGCCGCACCCCCAGGCATAAATTTGTTAGGAGAAATTTATTTAATAAGAAGAAAGATCTTTTGATATAAGATAACTTTTGGGGACTAATTTTTTTATCTTTTTTTAGTGCTGCATATAGACTATATCTTTTTTCGTTAACTCAGCATGGTCGGGTTATAGTATTTTATGGATTTAAGGGAATTAAAATTCGTGAATATTTATTATTGTTTCTTCTTTAAATAGCTTGAAATATTTTAGTTTTAGAAATTGATTTTATTTTATGATGCTTAAATAGTTTAAAAAAAATTTCAATTTGTGGATTTGAGGATGTTAGTTAACTTTAAGCATTAATAGACAAATAAATTGTAAGTTCTTCACTAACAATGAAGCGTCCAGTTCATTCTAAAGCTCCTTTTACTCAATCATAATATAAATCTAAAATTAAAACAATGATGAAAATGGATGAGGTAAGGAAAGTAAAAATTGATTGGGAAAATGTTAAATTAATAAGTAGAGGAAGTAGATGTGTGATTTCAACATCAAAAATTAGGAAAATGATGGCAATAAGAAAAAATCGTAAAGAAAAGGGTGTAGGTGCAGAGTTTTTAGGATCAAATCCACACTCGAATGTAGAAGATTTTTCTCGGTCTGAGAAAGTTTTTTTTGGTAAAATTACGGCTGCAAATATAACCACTGAAGATAAAATTGAAATAAAGATCATATTTATAAGTATTATGATGATGGATAAGATGGCTGATGAAGGCGGTAAATTGTAAATTTATTTAATGAAGATATCTTCTCTTGTCAGTCTTTATAGTTTATTATAAAATATTTGACTGCAATTCAAAAGAAATTTAGGTTAAGGCTTATAGAAAGAAGGAGAACCTATCAATGGGGTATGAACCCAGTAGCTTAAATAGCTCATCTTTCTAATAGGAGTGATAAATGCTTTTTTATTATTTATTTCTTATTTATTTTTGGTTGTATGTGTTCTAGTAGGGGTAGCTTTTTTAACTTTATTAGAACGGGTAGCCCTAGGTTATATTCAAATTCTTAAGGGGCCTAACGTACTAGGAGATTTGCAGCCTTTTTCAGATGCTATTAAGTTATTTACCAAAGAAATTGTTAATCCAATTATGGCAAATCATATACTCTATTATATTTGTCCAATTATAAGCTTAACATTTGTCTTTATGAATAATTTTGCCTATTTTTAGATTAATTTTAGATATAAGATTAGGTTTATTATTTTTTATGTGTGTTAGAAGAATAAGTGTATATTGTAATGGGTGCAGGTTGATCTTCTAATTCTAAATATGCTTTATTAGGAAGAATTCGAGCTGCTGCTCAAACTGTGTAATATGAAGTAAGAATAGCTTTAATTGTGTTGTGTGTAGTTATTTTAACTGAAAGATTTAATTTAATAGATTATAAGGATATTCAGAGTTATTCTTGATTTATTTATTTCGTTTTCTTTAATAATAATATGATTAATTACCATATTAGCAGAAACAAATCGAACACCTTTTGATTTGGCGGAAGCAGAATCAGAGTTAGTTTCTGGATTTAATATTGAGTATAGAATTGGGGATTTTGCTTTAATTTTTTGGCAAAATATGGTAATATTTTACTAATAAGAATAATAATAGCTGTACTATTTTTTGGAGGAAATTATGAGAGTATTACATTTATAATGATTGTATGTTTCTTCTCTTTTGTTTTTATTTGAGTATGTGGGATACTTCCACGTATACGATACGATAAATTAAAAAATTTAGCTTGAAAAAAGCTTCTTCCTGTATCTCTGAATTATTTTCTTATATTTTTAGGATTAAAAATTATTATTGATGTTTTTTGTAATTATTAAAAGAATTGAACTTTTATAAGATACTTTCAAAGTATCTGCTTTCCTTAAGCAAAATAATTATTTTATAGAACGAATGGGTCCTTTATTAAATTTAGTAATTTTAACTACAGCAAACAAGGTAATAACTAGGTATAAAATTAGAAGAAGTGTTAAAAGGTAATTTTGAATATAAAATTTATTAATATATTTTGAGGTACAATGGAATAGGAAAATAAATTTTTACTATTATATAATAGTAGTAGAGAAGCTAAAAAGGGGATAGTAAAAATTTTTAAAATATAAATAGTCTTGTTTTTAGAAAAATTTCATTTGTGGCTAAAGAGGCAATATAGATAAAAAGTACTAGTATTCCTCCTAAAAAAATTAAAAATAAAATGTAACTGAATCAATAAGATATATTAAGTATACTTACTAGGACAGCTAAAATTATTGTTTGTGAAATAACAACTACTAAAATTGAGAGGGGTGAGAGAGGAATGTAAAAATTACTGATAAACTAATGGATAAAGAAATGAGAAGAAGAATGGTGTTTTTTTTTGTGGAATTTAATCCAAGATTAAAAACTAATGATAATATTGTAGTGACTTTTATATTTATTGTATAGTTTTATCGTTATTTTATCCTTTGTATTTCAGTTATTCCGTTTCTCTGTATTCTAATTTATTCAATTTCTGTGTAATTATCTGTTGATCTGTTTATTTTTGAATTTCAACGGTTGTGGCATCTTTTAATTCATTTTTATTTAAATCACAACGGTTTAAAAACCCGTTGTGATCACATGGCATTTAAAGCGCCCAATCAATTTGTAAATGCCACAACCAATCATATCTTTTGTACATAGGCTATTTAAACACATGTAACCTGTAAATAAACAGTTGTTGTTAGTTCTTGCTTTCAGTTCAGACGCAGCTTTCAGTCTATACTTATTTACTCCCACTACGATTTTACCAGCTATAAACACACCACAATATATTGTTTTGCTTTTATAATTTTTGGAGGTGCGGTAATATTTGTTTCTAATCGAAAACATTTATTAGTTGTTCTTATAAGAATTGAATATTTAATGTTAGGTTTATTTTTGGGGTTAGGTTATGTTTTTTTAATAGGGTATGGAGATATATTTTTTTTACTAGTATTTTTGGTTTTTGCTGCGTGTGAGGGGAGATTAGGGTTGAGAGTTTTAGTTGGTATTATTCGTAGACATGGTAATGATTATTTTAATAGATTAAATGTACTTCAGTGTTAAACTAATAAGATGACTAGAGGGTCAAGGAGTTAGTTATTGATTATTCGTGAATATTTTAAGGAGGGAAGAATTTTTTTAATACTTTTAAGTTTAGTAACTTTTATTTTTGGGGTATGATGTTTGGTATTTGATTTTGTTTTTTTATTAGATTGGGAATTTTTTTATTTAAATAGAGGAGTAATGTCTTTTTCTATAATTGTAGACTATAAATGTATAATTTTTATGAGTTTTGTTATATTTATTTCATCTAATGTTTTGTGTTATAGAATTGATTATATATCAGGTGAATTGAATAAGAATCGATTTTGTCTTTTAGTTTTAATATTTGTTTTATCACTGATTTTGTTAATTATTAGTCCTAATTTGATTAGAATTTTATTAGGATGGGATGGATTAGGGTTGGTATCTTATTGTTTAGTTATTTATTATCAAAATAGACGATCATTTACTGCTGAATACAGTTTTGTCAAATCGAATTGGAGATGAAGCTTTACTTATTTCTATTGCTAGAATATTTAATTAATATTGAAATAGGGGAAAAGATTGAGTTGTGATGAGTAGGAATATGTGTTTTGATTGCTGCAATAACAAAGAGAGCTCAGATTTCTTTTTCGGCTTGATTACCAGCAGCTATGTCTGCTCCTACACCTGTATCAGGTTTAGTTCATTCTTCAACTTTAGTAACAGCTGGGGTATACTTATTGATTCGTTTTGATACTATATTTATTGAAGTAGAAGTGGCTAAGAATATTTTATTTTTTATTGCTGTTTTTACTATGTTTATGGCTGGTTTGGTGCAAATTTTGAATATGATTTGAAAAAAAGTATTGCTTTATCAACTTTAAGACAGTTGGGTTTAATAATATTCGTTTTGTCAATAGGATATAGATTGTTAGCTTTTTTTCATTTATTGACTCATGCTTTATTTAAAGCTTTGTTATTTTTATGTACTGGTGGAATTATTCATAGAATAGGGGATACACAAGATATTCATATAATGGGTGGATTGAGAATGACTCAGCCTTATTTATGTTCTTGTTTTAATGTAGCTATTTTGGCTTTATGTGGAATGCCTTTTTTAGCAGGATTTTACTCTAAGGATATAATTTTAGAAATATGTATAATATCAAATTTTAATACATTTATATTTATAGTATGTGTTTTAGCTACTGGGATGACTGTAAGATATTCTTTTCGTTAAGTTGGTTATGTTGTGAGTGGAGATTGAAAATTTAAGGTTAACCATGGATTGGGGGATATAAATATATTAATGAGATTACCTATAACAAATTTAATATTAGGGGGAATTTTTATAGGAAGAGTTTTATCATGATTAGTGTTTGGAGATCATAGTGTAATTATTTTGCCATTTTGATTAAAAATTATAATATTGTTTGTGAGAGTGGTAGGATTTTGATTAGGATTATCAATTGAGTGAATACTTATAAGTTTGAAATCTACTAGATTAGATTATTTTGGAAGAATGTGATTTATGCCAATATTAAGAACCCAATTTAGTTCTCACATTTTTGTGAAGATAGTGGATGAATTGATTATAATTAGTGATCGGGCTTGAGGTGAGGAAGTAGGGCCTCAAGGTTTATTTAAATTGTTAGTGGGATATTCGGTTTTAGGACAATGATTGCAGAATAATTCTTTAAAGGTATATTTGACTACTTTTTTAATTTGGTTGTTGGTAGTAATAATTATATTGTGCTTTTATAGTTTAATGAGAACATAGTATTGAAGCTGCTAAGGTGATTTATCTGAAAGTAATTTCATAGTCAGGACTCTTTAATATTGAAAATGTTATGTTCTATGTAAACTATATGAAAGAATATTAACGATAATCGCTATTATTAAAGGTAGCAGCTTTAAATTATAAATTCTAAAGCAGCGTTTCTCAATCTGTGTGGCGCGCCCCCCTAGGGGGGCGTGATAAATCTAAAGGGGGGGGCGAGTATATTGAGAAAAAAATCTTATTAAAAAACTAGGTTTGGAGGCTTTTTTTTGGGGGGGTTGAAGAGATAGGATTTGGAGGTTTTTTTTTTTTTGGTTGAACAGATTTAAAAAATTATTGTGGGGGGTGGAGAAATCGATTGTATTGCTGATATTTCATGTATGTATTTTGTATTCATTTGTGCGGTGGCTTTGTTTCTGTATTAAATTAATTATCCGCACGTTAAAATGTTTTTGTTACTTTAGAGAGTCGCAATGAGTCTTTATTTTTCAATTCTCAACAGTTAATAATCAAGAATGCCATAAACAATTTCGGACCAATCCCAACATGGACCTTCCTGCATCCCTACAAAAATCAAATAACCTCACCTGGAGTAGAACTTTCAAAACTGTCATTGGTTTTGACACTCACCATTACCTATAAAGAATGGATTTCGTTTAGTAAATTTTTATTTATTATTGTAATTATTGCCCTATGAAGCCAGCCATTTGCGCTGGAGAAATCGATTGTATTGCTGATATTTCATGTATGTATTTTGTATTCATTTGTGCGGTGGCTTTGTTTCTGTATTAAATTAATTATCCGCACGTTAAAATGTTTTTGTTAATTTAGAGAGCCGCAATGAGTCTTTATTTTTCAATTCTCAACAGTTAATAATCAAGAATGCCATAAACAATTTCGGACCAATCACAACATGGACCTTCCTGCATCCCTACAAAAATCAAATAACCTCACCTGCAGTAGAACTTTCAGAAGTGTCATTGGTTTTGACACTCACCATTACCTATAAAGACTGGATTTCGTTTAGTAAATTTTTATTTATTTTTGTAATGATTGCCCGATGAAGCCAGCCATTTGCGCTGGAGAAATCGATTGTATTGCTGATATTTCATGTATGTATTTTGTATTCATTTGTGCGGTGGCTTTGTTTCTGTATTAAATTAATTATCCGCACGTTAAAATGTTTTTGTTAAACCTTGATTTGTTTGTGAAAAGTTAGCATTAATGAGATTATGAAGAGCTCATGTAACTGTAACTCCTGAAGCTAATAGAATAGCGGTATTAAGAAGGGGGATTTGAAAGGGGTTGAATGGGATAATACTAACAGGAGGTCATTTTATACCAATTTCAATAGTGGGTGCTAGTTTTCTAAGAAAGAAAGGTCAAAAAAATGATACAAAAGAAAATTTCAGAAACAATAAATAAGATTA
>JAFIDM010070627.1:0-10716 GCA_023159025.1 Thereuonema tuberculata
AAACCAAATAATAAATTTTAACGAATATGATGGGCATAGTTGATGAATTGAAATGTAGATCATGTGGCAATGTGTATTTTGGAAATACTTGGAGGACTTTGAATGAAAGGGTTAAATAATACACAAGTGCATTTAGGAATAATCATCCTAATGTCTCGGAATGGGCAGAACATTGTTAATCTAACAAGCCCAATCCCGACCCTGAAATACGTTACCTTTTTTAGGAAACAGATAGTTGAGTTAGATTTATATTAGAAACCTGTCTTATCAATTAATACGATAGCATCAATAAATAGAAATGTAGTTAATAAATTCGTCATTAATTAATAAATAAATTCAGTTAAGTTTTAATAAATTCGTCATTGAATCTTTCAAGAAATATTTAAAAGATATAAAATTGTAAAAGCAATGGATTGTATGTTCTCTTTGTATTAAGATAATGAAAAAGAGTAATATGTTTTTCTTATTGTAATAAACAATGATTAGTATGTTTACTTTTGTAATAAACAATGATTAGTATGTTTACTTTTGTAATAAACAATGATTAGTATTACGATATTTAATTATTTGTATTATAATTTAATTAGTTTTAGTAAAAATTAAAAGGAAGGAATGCCTGAAAAGATTATTTTTTTTTTCCTGGATGAGTTGAATATAAAATCGTGGGTAGGAGAAATCGTGGGTAGGACGTGAAGGGTTGTTCCACATACCGTGTTGGTTTGATTCTATGAAGACTGGTAGTTGGATCCGGCCGAATCATATCCACTAGAACTTCAGCACCAAGGTGAAAAGCCGATTGAAAACATCGAAATGTTAGTAATTAATTTTATTTCATTTTGGAGGGAACTTCGCGTTCGTTTGCGATGTCAAGATTCATTACTATGAGATGCAGTTTCGTTTGAAGATTCATCGGGAGAGAACTTTGTTTAAAGAGAACGGAGATATTATAATAGTTCACACAGGTGTATTTAGTAAAGCCATTAATACTAATTAATTGAAATAAAAATCTTTATTATTGAGTATAAAGATATTCAGAGTTCACGCAGGTGATAGAGTGAGAACCATTATTGTTAGTAAGCAGAAACCTTCACACAGGTGAAGTGATTAGCCATTATTTGAATTCATAATTATCACACAGGTGAACGAGCAAAAGTCATATTGATTTATATGCTATAAGCTTCACACAGGTGAATGTGAGAAAAGCCAAAGTATTATTATTTCAGGCAGTGGCAGTAATATACTGAACTCTCGCATTCATGAGACGTGTATTAAATGTAAGGAGTCATTTGATTGATAGAGAGATTCATTCATCATTATATTGCAGTAATATTAAATATTAATGAACCGTGCTATTATTATTATTTATTTTTATAGAAATTAATTAAGGAATTAATTTCATTTCTAGTTCACAATAAGTGTGAGTGATAGTAATTTGACTAAGAAATATCAAGCCGATATTTATTAATAAAGACTTTTCTTTCCTGTATACAAGAAGCTTAGAACTGAACCTGGCAACGTCAGACTTAGAAGCATTTTGTCTAGAAGAATTGTAAATAATTTTTGAAAAGTTTTACATGTCCACTAGAATAAATCTTTTTAAGATTTTTATTTGTTTACCCTTAATTTTCTTATTGTCTCTGTTGAACCGAGTATGCATTCTGCAAAATACATTGTTGCATTCTCTGTTGAACCGAGTATGCATTCCGCAGCAATTAGTATGTTTACTTTTGTAATAAGCAATGAGTTTTACAATGTGTAATATGTTTACCTTTGTAATAGGCAATGAATTGTATTGAGGCAATTATTACCTTTGTAATAAGTTATCAGAGCAATATGTTTCTCTTTGTTATATTTGAATTAAGCTTTTCTTTGTTGATTTGCTTCGTTTTATTTTTATAAAAAGAAAGCCTGATGTAGCAGGAGAGGCGTTCCTGCGAAATATGGTGATATTTTTGAGAAGGAAGTTTTAAGTAACAAACTAGTTTTGTAAATATATGCTACATTGAATATATTTTATTGAAAATTATTTGGATTTTGAAAAAAGCGGTAACTGATTTTCTTTTTAAAACTCGCTGCATTTATAATTTGTTTCAGAACCATCAACCTCAAAACGTAAGTACCTTTGTACCTGCTATATTTTAATTCAAATTTTCAAGTTTTTGGTTTTTAAGAATTTAAAATTCCTCTGAATGCTTTTTTTTTTGTTAATTAACCTACAATTATTCAGACAAGATATCTTGTAACTTATTAGAAAAAAACTCCAAAATCACCTTTGGTTATATTTCGACTTTTAATTTCAAAGTCTTAATCATACCTTTATAGGAAGTGATAACATCTCTGTTGTCACGTTCTCTGTTGTTAGATTGAGAAAAATTAATTCTTGTTTTGTATTATTTTTCGTTTTGGGGAAAGTGAGAGATGTTATCACTTCCTATAAAGGTATGATTAAGACTTTGAAATTAAAAGTCGAAATATAACCAAAGGTGATTTTGGAGTTTTTTTCTAATAAGTTACAAGATGTTTTAGGTTTGGTATCTGTAGAAAATGTTATTGAGACAAGGTAATTAAAAATCAGTAATTATATGAATATTATAATTTTTTTTGTAATTTTTTTTTGAAACTTAGTTTGAAGTTTTGAAATTTATATTTCTAGCTTTCTATTTAACTCATGAAACTATATAGCTTATCTAAAAGAGTAACTATTATTTGCGTATTGCTTTTTTTATTTTATACAGTAATGCATTTCTCTTAAACTTTCTTTTCAAAAACACAAAAACTGAAAAATTATTATTTGTTATTAATCATTTTAAACTTCACTTCTAATAATTTTCATTTTTAATGACTTTAATTAAACATAAAAAATAAAAACATACTCTCTGCTTTTTTTTTGGAACTGAAAAACGTTCATTAAATTGGAAACTTGTCTCTTTTTTCTTTTAATTCATGTCAGTGTTTTGCTTTTTTTATTGTAAAAGGACGTAGTAAATGTGAGTATTTTTGAATCATTTAACCTACCTATTTTGTTTATTGTACATCCAACCCTCAGCAATAAAAATGAATAATCAAACGGACGCAGACAAAGAAAAAAAATGAGAATAAGTATTCGCACCAAACTTGCTTTCTACAGTATAGAAAAGATAGCCGGAACACACTTATAGTAAATAACAAAATACATCATCAAAACCTAGCATGTTGAACATAAAATAGAAAAACTTTGCCAAACATCACTTGCTAATAGAGTCTACTCCACACATTAAAGGAACTATATCTAGGATTTCACACAATGTCTTCTTACAGGACATAAAAAAGAAATATTACTAACGAGGTCACAACAACGTCTACAGAAGCCAAATGAAGGAAACTTCAGTGGCGTGACTCATATAGTGGGTTCCAATAAAAAAAAAAGTAGTTATACATTGATATAATATGATTTATTTAACTTAACAGTAGTCCTAAAGTCAGATCAAATGACGAGAAAAAATGTTGTAAAAGTTCACTGTAGAATTTGTTCTTTTCAACTTTTAAGTCTATAAATTCAGATTATATACAAATATTGGATACTCAAGAAAGGTTTCATTTTCATGGAGGCATCTTCAATGTTGCTCGAGAGAGCACATAACTCTATGAGGGTGTGAGACCTCTTACCTAAACTCGTTGACCTAACATTTGTTTTAAGTAAAATTGACACTGAATGGATCAAAAGATTTAAAACAGATAAAAAAATAATTTAATATCTTTAAGCAATCAATATATATACTTTTGTTTCTTCTACAATTCAATAAATTCGATCCTCATGTAGCGTCACAGTCTCTGGCACTCGTTAAGTATTTAACTGTCTTAAAGAGTTCACTAATATTTACAGTAGTATAGAGAAATGGCTTTCACCTTATATGACTATATTTCTCCACTAATTGTGTTGCATGAAATGTCTTTTAACATATATATATAAAACTATCTTTCAAAGTTCGTGTTGCTATCACTGTAATCTTTATTTGTCTTAATTTTTATCTTAAAGATCTGAATAATTAAGTTCTTACAAGTAATCTTATTCTTGTGTTAATCCTTTAAACTTGATTATTCCTTATATTTAACCCGCCGTATCTTGAGTGTAAACAACTTGATCTACTGTTCTTTCTTTCTACATTCTTGGTAATGAATGTGTCACGATTAGGAAATTAATAATGGAAAATGTTAACTTACAGTTCTTTCCAGATATTAATGCACCCTTCCTAAGGCTCCTTAACGTCCTGAAGATCTAAATCCATTAATATTATTCAGATATATCATCGATGTGACATTTACAAGTACTTCTAGAATCGGTAGGCTTCTACTAGACCTCGTCTCGTAACCTAGCAACGACGACTTTTCTGCAAAACATAATTATAATGTTAAATTCCGTATCAATTCTCTCACATTGCAGCATTACGAATATTTAATTTCGATTCTAGACTCTACTCAACATATCCTTTTTAAGTGAAAAACTTTTTCTTAAACTCCCTGAGTTTATCTTGAACATTACACTTAGACGGCTTCTTGGCTTGTTTCTTGTTCATTCATCCATGGAAGTCAATACGAACAATGCACGAAGAAAAACGTCCTCTTCTTTCACGTGTCATTGTTCATAACAAAACTGACGATACCATTCTGTTTCACATGGTATATCATATCTTTTACAGCATAGGAATTGTTTAACAATATTCATTCAACAGTTTGAATACTATTATGCAACAAATGTCCTATTCGTTGTAGAACTTGCCGATAGTAAAACTTCGAGGCATTCTGAGAGTTAAAGTCGGAATTACAGAAAATGAATGAAAATAAAGTTACTTTTACTCTATATGCTCAGGAATGTGATTCTTCACGGAGCAAGAAAACACTGAACACGGAGGTGTTAGGGTTGTGATGACTCGTTCCAAAGGTCGATTGCGTTGTTGTGGCGCTTATGAAACCAATGTGTGTTCCTTATGAAACCAATTTCCGTATAGCACTGGTCTTTTTAATTAACTTGAAAACGAAGCCCGTAAGAAGGGGCTTCGAAACGTACGTTGTTTCTATTGCGTCTTGTTTTAATTTATTGATTGGTGCCGTTTTATTTGGCTGTTTATTATTAATACATCGGCACGTTAAGTTTTTTATCATTAAATTACCTTAGCATAAAATCATGTTATACGTTAAAAATCGGATTCATCAGATGTTTCTTCTCAAATACTTCTCAAAATGTCATCGCAATCATCTTCATTGTCTTCAATGTTTTCTGAGGAAATAATTAAATGTATTAAGTCTTTTTTTTAATTCACATGCAAATTAGAGTGGCAGGAAAAATTACTTCTACGTCAACCATGACGAGGTAGCTTGTTTTAGCCATGGTTTTCTACGATTCAACTTCTTCCAACTTTAAACATATTTTGTTTAAAAAACGCAGGAACCCTTTTTTTAATTCGTTATATTTCGGTAAGCTATATTCGTTTAGCACCCGGTTATTAAAAACCTCAGATGTTTTTGAAGCAGAAATCAGCACTCCTAATTGTCTTCTTGTTGCATGTCCCTTTGAATTATCTGAAACAAAAACCAGTAATGGTATATTTTGATTACCTAACATAAACAATTAATATGAATTCACTCTTTAAGCCTTGTATAACTATTACGGGAACTATTTCTTGCGCATATTCCATTTCTCTCAAAAAAAATATCTAATTTTTTCTAAAAAAAATCTCCCATTCCTCCAACATTTTCTTGATTCAAAAAATTCTTAAAAATGAACAAACATCATTGAAAATTTCCCCGTTAATAGTCAATATTAAATCGATAAATAGGCGCAGCCCCAAAATTTATTTCTAGTTTAAATGGGGGACAAAAATGTTTCCAGAAAATGAAATGTATCAAACAGGAGATGTTATTGGGCGAAAAGATCAAAAAGGTATTTAAAAACTTGATGTTATTTGCTCAGAAGGGTGAACAAGATAACCACAAAGAAACGTTTCATAATATAAAGTTAGGTAACCTAGCACCTTTTATTTAAAAACTTTATTTTTTTAGTTCTCCATACAACGCCCATACCAGCCTACATTTGTCTTCCATTTGTTTTATTAGTGGACTGTTTCAAATCGAAAATATAGGTTTTTCCATTTACATTTTGGAAAAAATAATGCTTTTTTTTTAACTTTCATTGGTGGCAATATGCCGTCAGCATCTATCATAACTTCACATCCTTTCTATCGAGAAAAAGGAAAAGGAATTATTTCTTCTCCGTGTAGAGAAAAAAAGAAAGTCCATCGGGCGGAAGTTACACACATGAAATCGAAAGACTGTTACTGATTCTTGTCTTCTATGTGCTTAATCTGCTGTATAAATCAAGATGAAAATCATTCACTCTCTTTTCCAACTGAGAAATAATTTTTGTTGTATATGACGAAGTTCTATTTAAATATTGGTTAGTTTAATTTAAATCAATTTTCCTATTAGAATTTGCTTTTAGGAAACCAGATATTTCTTGTAATCTATAAATTTCCGAATTTATTTTTTCTATAATAGGATATATCAAATAGGGGATAAATTCAATTGAATTTTTTCGTTTATGTTTTCTTGTTCTGAGAGGAAGCGTCTTGTGAGTTTTGTTCCAATTTTTTGGCTTACACTTTCTTTAAATTTCTCCTGAAATTTCTTATTAATTAAGTGATCGTCATCAGTAGCTACGGGTGAAGAAAGTATATGTTTAGACTTGGTATCGAATTCTACATTATCATTGAATTTAAAATATGATTTCTCGATTAATTCTTCGTAGTTTTTCTAACATGTTTTTCAATTTTTTCTCTTACATATTGCTTGAATTCATCAAATCAACCTGTAAACTGTTAATGTTTTACTTAATTCTGCACTAAAATTTTCTCAAAATTAATGAATGCGATTAATCATGTTATGTGATTGAAGAAATGCAAGTAAATGTATTGCTGTTACTCAATTTGCAAGTAAAAAAATAAACATTTGTATTTTGTTTTTTAACTGGCACATTAAATAACAGAAATTTTGTCTACCTGTTTTAACGGAAATTTGGCTTTAATTTTCTTGTATTTTATGTAATTTTGAATTCTGTCATATTTAGGCTAAGATAAAATTTTTTAACTATTTCTGTCTTTTTTTCTTCTTATTAATAAATCAACATTTAAATAATTTGATATGAAAAACATTGGAAAGATATCTACCTTAAAAAAATAATTTATGAAAAAATAATACTAGGACAAATTAAATGGGTTGGTTAAAATGCTTGGCTAGTTTGAAAAAAAAAAAAAAATATTACTATTTCACAGATTTTACCTAAATTTCTCATTATTATATTTTATGTTGTATAAAATTTTAAAATTGATTATGTTTCTGTCTCTGTAACTTGTATTTATTGTAATCTCAGCACCTACATCACAGGTTTTTTTTTTTTTAACAACCTAGTAGGACTGAAATGTATTTTTGTTAATAAATTAAAAATTAATTAATTAATTAATTAATGTCTGAATACAATCATTTCTTAAGTTACATTATTTTGTTATTTATTATTTCGTATTCACTGCTTTAGCTACAACAGGTAAATATACCTAACATATTAATTAAAATTAATTTCCAGATACTTCTGGTTGAAATGGAGCAAAAATTTCCCTTTAAATCATTTTCGGAGATTTCTTTTTTGTGATTTATCTTATCTTTTAACGACTGCATTTTAATTTTCTTATTCAATATTTGAATGTTGAATAGAAGGTGAATGTGAATTTGATAGGAAAACTCTACAACTATAAATGTTAAAGAAACGAACTCAGAAATGAAAGGAATCTCATTCAGAAACTACACAAAATACGAAGCGATTTCACTGCAATGGGTGGGTGATTGCAGACGATGATTTTACAATAACGTAATATACTGTGAAACTTTCAAAAATTACTTCATGGATTGTATTGGAATCTTTCAATCTTGTATGAATATTTGTATTCAAACAAAAAAATATGTTATAATATTTATTTCTTTGATAAATCGGAACTCATTAAAAAATTATTGATAAATAAAATTTAAAATGTGTTAAGAGTATTGATGGTTTTTTTTCAACAATAAACTGACCTTTCATTTCTTGAAGCCATAAGACAAAATTCAAATTAACACAATCCTTAAATAGGTTTTCTAAAAACATATTTACAATATATTCAAATATTTATTTCTTTTACAACTGTAAACCAATATCATCTTTTTAATTGTACTATTAGAAATTTCATCATCATTTGTTCATTGAAAACAAATAAAGTGAACACGAAGCTTATTAGTTCAAATCCGAAATCAGAATTGAAATTTACTAAAGACAGCAAGGAATCCAAGCAAACTTATTTTAAAGTTGATAAAGTATAATTTATGGTAATAATGTATTTCAAGTACAGTTCTTTCAAAATATCAGCATATTATTAGTTTATTTTTGTAATATCTTATCAGTATTTTATTCATAAAATTGGATAATGATGAATGAACCCTTAGTTTTTGTATCTGCATTTCGGGTTTTTATACTCATTAGTTCTTGATAATTTTTTGAACGAACATAAATTTTCGAAAACTCTAAATCTGTTTTGTTACATGAAAAAATTACAAATCCATTGATAAAATTTTTCCGAAGCTTTGTTATTGATAAGTGAGTGAATAAACAGTAAAAAATTGAAAGTTCTTATAAGAAGAAGAAAATGCATAAGAAAGAAATACGAAAAAGATTTATATTTTTGATAGTTCCTGGGACAACCGATTCGTATTATCACGTGCCATCAGTGCAGCCTTTAATGTTCTGTGCTAAAGCTCTAGTTTTCGATTTGCATGGGCATGAGAGGACATTGTGTGGATCTTTTGTAATCCAAGTAATTGTGACAGTTTGTGAAAAAGACCAGACTCGAATTCGACACCCTGATCAGTAGTGAAGGTACAAAACATGTAATCCAATGCTTAAAGAAGACATGAGCAACGGAGTGTGTCGTAATTCCTTCGAGAGGTAGAGCTTCCGGCCCTCAAGTCGTTCGATCTATTATTGTGAGAATGTATCTGTTATGTTCGGAGATAGTCATGGGACCAACTATATCAATGTGAACATGTTGGAAACGATCAGAATGAATCACAGCAATGCGGTTAACACTTGTTGACCGCGCTTTACTCGTGAATCTTTATTATCAGTTGCATTTAAATTCCACTAAGGCATTACGAGAATACAGGTATCTCAGAAACATCAGAAAGGGTTGAATTGCTCGCACGTTGTCACCTGGACGATCGGTGGAACGATGAAGCTCATGTAACCCTTAACGGCCGCATCTAGAGATCCGAATCTCGATGGAACATCACGAAGAGAAGAGGTTGTTTTGTTTTTACTGCTTCGCGCTTTGTTGGTCCATATTTCTTCAAACTTGAACATGCCGACGGTCTACAAACTGACACCGTGACAGGGGTTCGCTATAAATCTTTATTGCGAAACCAAATGTTTTCATTCTTGCTGCAGCATGGTGCCCTAAACACAGTAGTCTTCATGCAAGATAGAGCTATGCCGCACACATCATGTGTTGCTAGGAATGCGATTGAAGTACATCCCCAACGATTGCGTAATAAGCAAACATTATCCATACACATGGCCCTGAGATTAATCCTGGCGACTTTTGGTTCTGGGTTTTCTCAATGATAGGGGCTATCCAGTTAGGGTGCACACCTACAGGACTTGAAAACCACTATCTTTCGTGAATGTGGGCGTCTGCATGATGAATTGCTCCTACATTCTACAGAGCACGGATATGCATCAAGTGTAAATGGTCTGTGAGGATGGGGGAGACATTCAACATCTTCTGTGGCCATCAGTTCTGTTCCAAGATTCCGATTGCGAATGAGCAACAAAAAACCGAAGATTCAATGTATAAGTATGCATAGTGCCGGCTTCTAACAATGAATGCTCTTACATAGGACAGTAAATAAAACGAAGATTAGCCAACTACAATAGTTGCATCAAGAGAGGGAACATACTTGCGTCCAATATCGCACACCACATCTACACCAATAAACACACGATAGACTTTAATAACTTCTTAATTTTAGGCCAGGAAAAAAACAAAATCAAAAGAGATATAGAGGAAGGTTTTTTTATTATATTATTTAGCCCTGATAACACAAATTTGCCAAATCTTGGTATAAAAAAATACACAGACAATTTCATATACCAGCAAAACAGAAAGGAAGCAAGGGAGAGAATACGGAAGAAATTAAAACGACCGTACACGGAGAGGGCAGCAGCAAATAACTCCAGGAAAGGAGATAACATGTAGCTCAGGAGAGTACACCACCCCCACCGCAGTAACAGCCCAACGTCCACTCCCATGAAAATAGGTTAATGACACCGCCAACGAGCGGTTTTGGGAAAGAACCTTCCACAAACCACCCAGATCGGCGACAAGTAAAACACGCCAATAAAAGACGACTATCAAAATTATTTCCGTATCTATTCACATGTATTAACTTTTCAATATATATATATATATATATATATATATACACAGGGTGTTGCAAAATTCGTGTGTATTATTCAAACCACATACAGGGGTATGGCTAAGGATCAATATATTCCTAATAAACCAAAAGTGTATTTCAAAGCTTGTATTTCCATATTTTGGTTTTTATTTTATTTTAATTAAATAATAAACAGTCATCTTTCAATCATGTCTTAAGGTATTT